>JBBPKP010000381.1:0-13485 GCA_038089335.1 Boletellus aff. obscurococcineus | reverse complement strand
TGGGGGTTTACTTGAGGTTCCCAGCCTATGTCCTCCTTTGTGGTTTGTCAACCAGCATCCTACATGGTGGCAGACAAAGCATTTGTTACTCTTCATGTGTTCGGCTCGTTGGGTGGGGGAGAGTCACACGACATCAATGTCCATGGCATTTGGATCAGTCAATCATCTGTTTCTAGAGTAGTTGGTCCGGCCTGTAGGGATATACTGGGAGTGGGCCCGGAGTTGCCTTACTCGAATGAAGTTTTGTTCACAGATTCAGGCTTTAGCAATCCAGTCCTGCCAGGTCGTCAGCTGGGGGTTAATCATTACCATTATATTGGCAAGGGAGGTAGAGACTCCTCAGTTTAGGACCTTGATGAGAATGTCATCAGGTCCTGTGTCAAGTTTGCTCTGCCCTATGGCGATCTCAAATGTAGCGATGAAATCATCAAAGCTGCCGTGTTTCTGGTAAGGGGGTAGTGCGCATTCAGTGGCATCAGGGTAATCAATCTGCTTTATCAGGTAGAGCTGGTTTCTGGCCTTTTCTTGTAAGCCAGCTGGGATAAACAAGTTGGTGAATGCATTCTCAAATGCAGCCCATGTGGCTCCTTGCACCTTAGGGTACCAGGTTTCGGCAAAGGAAGCCAGGCGTCCTTCCAACATCTTATTTAGGCAAGTGAGAATCATGATCTCATCGTTGTTATAGACTCCTGGATTCATATAGAAGTAGGCCTTTATGGCAAGCAGCCATCTCTGGGCATTCTCTGGCTTTCCGTTGAAGTCAACGGGTAAGCCTGCCTTCAGTTTGCTAGTTCTCGGCAAAGCGGGTGCGACAGGGGCCACTTGCAACTGCTGTTGGGGTACCTGGGCTGGTTGAACCAGTTGGGCCTGTCCTGGTTGGTTCATAGATCTCTGGGAAGTGGGGGTAAAGGCTTGTTGGACTACTTGGTCGATGTCGTCGAGACTGGCAAGGGCTTCCTGAAGAGCAGTCTGAGTGGTAATGAAGTAAAGGGGAGGGGTTGATGCTCTGGTGATGGTCTGAGGGGTGTGAACGGTCGAGGTGGCAGCAGATAGGGGATTTCTCTGGGGTCGAATCTGTGGGGTGGAGAGGGGCAGTGGTTTCAAGGACAATACAGGGGTGGCAGGCAAAGTAGTAGTTGGCACTCTTTGTCTTCTCTGCTGAAGGAGCAGGTTCAGCGGCAGAGATCTTCCTGACACTCTTCACAGTGGGGGAGTTTCAACGTATTCCGGCTTGTAGGTTCCTTCTTCAGCGATGGTCTCCCTTTCTTCCTCGGAAGACTCTGGAGGTCGGTAGCTTCAGTATTCATCTCTTCCAGATGTCTTTGAAATAGTCTCGCCCTTCTGCAGTGACGGCAGGGGTGGCAGGGACAAGTTAGATCTTTTGTTACGCTACGTGTAAAGTCCAACTGTTGAGCACTTCCTCAAGAGCAAAGTGAGGTCTCGTAGAAATCCGGTCTTACTGAGCAGGACGGCTGCAGTGGCAGTGAGTCAAACTCTAGGCATGTTAAGCGTAGATCTAACTAGGGGACAAGTACATGACTCAAGGGTATTTATGTGTCGGGGGAAAACGAGTTAACTGTAAGGAGAAGTTAACAAGGAGGGAAGGCAAGTCCAATTGAGAAGGCAGGGGCAAAGGGTATAGACTACTGTGGAAGGCAACTGAGTAAGACAGGGCAAAGGGGGAACATACTGGAAAGGTGGCTGAGTAATTGATAAGGATCTAAAGGGAAGGTGGACGCCTCATGGGGTACTTGTGATTGAAGTCAAGGACATCATGCCACATCACCTTGTCTTCCGCCCCTTTCCACAGGGAGAATGGCAGTTTGTTGATAGGACAGGGTTCAGGAGAAGAAGGGGCAACGTTGGGGGGACCACTCATGGGTTGAGGGGACCACCAGACTTGGAAATAGGTTTCGAGGAAGGAAGCACACTGCTCTTCCCTTTGTAGATCAGCAACTTCTAAGGGTGCAATACTGCAGAGGATGGGTGACAAATGGAAATTTGTATCAATGCCAGGGTTGCGTGAGTGCAGGCAGAGTTATCCAGAGTTGGACAGGAGTTTTGGGATGTGACAGTATCCCCCTCTTAGGCCTGAGCCCACAAAGGCCTTAAGTGAGGACAATGCGGAATTTGCAGAGTGGAGTTCAAAACATACAAACAACCTATAAAGGTGTGGGGTTCCTTCTTCCTTTCTGCATTCTACCTTTACCATCATGTCCAACCTATCTGACATTCAGAACTAGGATGACACACAGCTTGCCAAAAATGAAGACGATAATGACAAGGTCTACAAAGCAAAGTTGGGTGAGCAGAGGAGGCAGATAAAGGTCTGGAAGGAGGAAGTGCAATGACAGGTGGAGCAGGAGGCACAGTGGGTGGCAGAGCAGGAGGAAGCAGAGGAGAGAATAGAGGGAACAGAGGGGGCAGAGAGCGTGGAGACGGGTGCAGAGAATGTGGAGGAGGTGTCAGAGGAGGTTGTGGGAGAATAAATGTATTTATTTTTTTTTGTTTGCATGAATGTTACCAATCGGTTCACAGTACAGTGTGAGGACCGGGTTTGGTCAGATAATGTGTGTGGAAGTCTGAGACCAGCTCGGAAGTATGAGTGAGCTCGGTAGCTAATAGCCATGACGTTTCTTTGTTGGTCCCTTTATATTCTAACCAGTGGACCAGGTATAGGAGTTGGGGATGGATGGCTCAAGCTGTAACACATGGAAGACAGGGTGTATGGATTTCATAGATTCAGGGAGGCAGATTGTGAAGGAGTGGATGCCTGCTTGCGCAATAATCTCATAAGGTCCGAGATTCTTCTCAGAGAGCTTTTTCAAGGGGTGGGTAGAGCAGAAGTACTTAGCCTTCACAAAGACCAGATCACCAACTTTGAAGTCTGGTGCCAGAGTTCACTTGGCATTAGCAGGCCCCTGATATTGCTTTTGGGTGTGAGCCATCTCCTTACAGAGGAACTGATGAAGGGACTTGAGGTCCATAGAGTACTCGCAGGCATGAGTGGAGGTCATATCCCTTTTAGAATGTATAGAGATATTGGGGTGATAACCCTTGTTGACGAAGAATGGAGATACACCAGTGATAGTATTCGGAGCATTATTGTATGTGAACTCCACAAGGGGCAACAGTTCTAATCAGTTGTTCTGCTGGTAGTTGCAGTAGATCCAGAGGTACTGTTCCAGTATTTGGTTCATTTGCTCTGTTTGTCCATCTCCTTCTGGGTGGTAACCAGAGGTAAAGTGAAGGTGGATGTCAAGGGCTTTCTAAGGGAGCAGAAGAAGTGGGAGATGAACTTCACTCCTCGGTGTTATAAATTAAATATCATATTCTTTTTCTCCACATTTTTCTCATCTTAACAGTATCACTTTTATTTAGTTTCCCACAGTCACATGACAGGTCATGTGACTTTCCCACGCTTAATGTCACTTTCCCATAAAGGACCCCTATGACATCATACTCCCACATTTCACTTTACACTTATTTACATTTCCATCTTATCTTATCTTATCTTCAACCAATCACATCCACAGTAACAATCTATCAAGACAAGAGACACTTAGTCTCCAACAACCTACGATGACATCATAGTCCAGGCCCTCCTATGGCATCATCATGACAACACTAGCTTACAAAGATATTACTAATTACTACTGTATTTTAGTCATTATTTAGTCAGCCCACATCATGCCATCTAACATCATAATAGCGCGATATGGCGCCATACCCTATACCCTAGTCACATGATGAACCAATATAGTAATTGTACCACAACATGTACAAACAGTAGAGTAGTATATAAGACCAGACCTCTTTACTGGATGTCCTCCAGTAAAAGTCTCTTGTTCCTTCCCACAACAGTCTCTGGATAGTGAACACTAGGGTCTAATACTCCCTAGCCTTATCCTTGGTAAGGCTTTGTACCCATTAGCTACTCAGTAGTAGGATAGTAGAGTGCTGTGGCCCTAACCTTGAGGGTTTAGGGTTCAGTGGTTGCTTCATTAGACTTTTACTGACATTACTTCCCAGTAGAAGCTACCTCGAAGACAGGAAGACTTGCACCCTGCGAACCCCGGTATTTGGGTAGGGGTAGAGACCGAGAGTCAAGGCCAGAAGCGCCCCAGGATTTCGTCAGAAACAAGACAAGCACAAGACCCAAGACGGGCAACCAAGAAAGCCACTCAAGAAACCCTTCGTCGGTTGAGAGTAGGCACATTCAGCCTTGTGCCACTTGTCTGCACAGCCAACAGAGCACTGACCAGGGCATAAGTGCCCCACACCCATGCAGACACCCTCCTTCAGCTCAGAAACAAGGCCTACGAGCTACTAGACGCCACCAACGACCTTAGGAGGGCACAGCGGTATCTAGAGAGGGAACTAGTAGAGCAGCCAGGAGAGAGGCTATTTGTAGCCCTACTTACTACATTCACCTCCACCAAGAGGCTACTCAAGGGATCAGCCACCCTTGCTGACTTACTCCTCAACGCAGTGTGCCAGGAGGTCTACGCCCCCCCACCAGTAGTACATGCGCTGCAGCCGCACCACCCAGCGCTACTCCCCCATGTCTCTCCCTCTCCCAGCCCCTCATTACAAGGAGGCTATACCAAGCGC
Organism: Boletellus aff. obscurococcineus; assembly: GCA_038089335.1. Classification (NCBI taxonomy): domain Eukaryota; kingdom Fungi; phylum Basidiomycota; class Agaricomycetes; order Boletales; family Boletaceae; genus Boletellus; species Boletellus aff. obscurococcineus. The sequence continues at coordinate 8,871 of JBBPKP010000381.1, read as the reverse complement.
TCACAGTCGAGCAACCCCAACCCGTTCTTTGAAGAGTTAGAAGCTCAGGCGACCTCAGAGCTCTCAGCAGGGGAGCAACTCATCCTCGAGGAGGAGAGAAGATTTCAGGCGGCCAGAGAGAGAGAACTTTCCGCCTTTAGGCACACCTTACTGGCCCATCTGAGAGGCCACACAGAGGAGCTCGTAGACCAAGACCCTAATGATGACCCAGCACAGCCGCCAGGTTACATATAAGACCCCAACCCCTATGTGTTATGTCGACGTAGACGATCTTGCTGTCGAGCGTATCCTTCAGCAGCAACACAAAGTCTGATAGAGGTCCTAGGTCTTGAGCGTTGCTGGCACACTCAGAGTGAGAAGAGTTACGTGTTTAAACGTAGATCTAGCTGAGGAATACATGATGGCTACGACGGGTATTTATGGGGATGGAGAAGCTGGGGGGAACGATCCGGGAGAACAATGGCTACCGGATTAGGAGGGAAACAGTAGTCTGTATAAAGGGAACAATGGTTACCAAAGAGGGAGGACAATATGCCTGTTTACTGAGGAGCAGACGGGCCGCGGCATCCATACAAGAGGGGAGGGATGAGGAGGCCCTGGTGAGCATCCACTGGATGGTAGTACACGGGTGGGAGAGACGGATCGACTGGGGAAAGAGAAGAAAGTGTAACATTACCCCCCTGCCAGGCTTGAAACACCGATTCAAGCTCCCACGGCCATTCATTCATCAACAAAAGGGGGGCGGGTGGGGGAGTGTCCAGGATGAGAGGGGGATCCAGCCATGCGGGAGGGGCCCGCCACTGGCGAGGGTGGGGGTGTTGGAGTATGCTGGGAGGAATCGTCCCCAGAGGTCTCGGGGGTTCTCTGTTGGTGGAGAGGGGAGGGTCGGGGTGCCATGAAAAGTCGCCTTGTGCATCAGACTCCAGTATGCCCCGGTAGGTAACACCTGTCTCAGAATGGCCCGGGGTGGGGAGGGCAATGGTGTCAAGGGAAAGTGCAGTTTCGACAGGTGTGTCCCCAACCGTAACAGTTGGGACAGACCAGCTCAGGACATTTGTGTTGGGGGTGCATGGGGCGAGGGAGCTGGCAGTTAGGGCAGGCGTACTTGGGACAGGCGGTGTGGGGGTGAGCAGAGGAAGAGCACTCGAGGCAAGGGATCGGGTTGGGGTCCAGCTCGTCCGGACACTGATGAGAGGGAGAGAGGGGTTCGTTACACCCTCCACAAAGGGGGGAGTTTCGAGCCTCGCATGCCAGCGGGTGGTCAGGAGGGATTCTGGGGAGTGGCCTCTCCAATCGGGAGAAGGGGCGTTGGAGCAGCGAAGGCGGATGGCGTTGTACAGGAGGTGCGGTGAGGGGAACATCAGGTGGTGTCAAGTTGGTAGAGGGGGCAGGATTGGGGAAGTTGAGGTAGCGGGCACGTTCACGAGGGGTGAAGAGCACAAGGCGGTATCAGAAGAGAGGATACAGTAGGTTATAGGGTAATGTAATTCGTTGATGATGTTGATGATGCCAACGGAAAGGAGCCCATAGAAGGTGACTTCCCTTCCAGAGGCAACCCATTCGAGGGTCCGCTCGAAACCTTCATTGTTAGCAATGGTATCTCGCCGGTCGGGGTGATCCACGACAGTGAGAATGAGTCAAGTGAGGTCGAGGTGGGCGACGGCTAGGTCAATGGCCTGCCATGTAATTCTGTGCTCGGTGACTGCGGGTAAGAAAAGGATATGAGCAAGGAGGGCAGGGGAGGAAAGGATATCAAAGATGAATTCACGTTTATGAAAAGGAGGAAAGGATTCTAGTCGAAGGGGAATGGGGTTTCGTTGAGAGGGGAGGTTCATTGCAACTATTAGGTGGTATAATGGAGATGGGACCCACACCAGGAGGTCTCGAGCGATGACTAGGGGTTGATCGGTGTTAGGTTTTCTTCACTCTCACTCGATCCTCTCTTCTCGACCGTGTACTATCGCCCGGTGGACGACCACCAAGGAATCCTCATCCCCCCCCTCGTGAATGGATGGCAAGGCCTGTCGAACCCTCTGTAACAGACCCATTGTCTCCTCAGTATGGTAACCATTGTTCTCTATACGGACTACTCTTTTGTTCTCCTAATCTGGTAGCCATTGTTCTCCCAGATCGTCTTCCCCTTCCTCCCCCAATAAATACCCACTGTAGCCAACATGTATTCCTTAGCTAGATCTACGTTTAACCACGTAGCTCTTCTCACTCCAAGTGTGTTGGCAATGCTCGAGACCCCTGGACCTCTATCAGACCTCGTGTCACTGCTGAAGGACACGCTCGACAGCGAGATTGTTTACGTCGACGTAACAAAAGATCTAGCTAGTCCTGACGCCCCTGCTTCTTAGCAGAAGGGCTCTACCTGAGGAACAACATGTCTTACGGACTACGACAAGGAGAGTCTTCTGACTCCGAAAGCTCTGAACATTCGAATCACTCCTCGCACTTGGAATACCTATCCCCATCCCCCACCCCGGCACGAAGGGAATGACCCCAACGAAATCCTCGACGAAGGAGAAGCCCCTCCATCTCCCTACCCGCTCCACCAGTCCTCTCCATCACTCCCCCACCTGTAGATACCCCCCGAACCGAGATAGAAACTAACCCCCTATCCGAGGTACCCACCCCTTTGACCGCCGTACCACTCACACTACCCACCCCGCTACCGCTGCCCGCCATTGCCGAACCGAACCCTTCCGAACTTTCTCAGAGCGATTCCGAAATGGACCTGGTCGTTCCACCAGTATTTGAAGCACGACGCACCGAACTAAAGGCTGGTTTGCCTAACGACTTCGATGGAGAACCTAAGACAGCCAATCGATGGATCTTGGCGATGATCGCCTACTTCGAAATGAACGAGACGCTTTACAACACGGACACTGAAAAGATCCTTACCTGCCTGAATAAGATGAACACCGGTAGGGCCGCCGTTTTCGCGGAGACCTGGTACCCCAAGGTGAATGGGGCGACTTTTGAACAGTTTAAGACGGCCTTCGAAGCGTCTTTCGTACCAGTCAGGCTGAAAGAGATCGCCCGGAACAAGTTATACAATATCAAACAGGCAGACTACCCGGACCCAAAGGAACGAAACCCTTTGAGGAAGCGCCTAGGAGACTTTGATAGATACATCGCCGCGTTTGAGATAGCGGCTGGATGCAGTGGCCTGGATACTGGTCACGATGAGATTTTGATCGACCTCCTAAGAAAAGGAGTACACTTCAGACTGGCGCAAATGATGATCACCATCAATCCCCAGCCGACCATGTGGAAGGCCTGGGTTACGCAAGCGCGGAACTTCGAGCAGAACGCCATCAGACTCAACCAACTCAGAAATAGTAAAGGATACTATGTTCCTGGAGGATCCTCCACCCCCAGGCGGGACCCCAATGCCATGGATGTCGACACCGTCCGACTTTCCCCTGAACAGCGAGCGGAGTGCTTCCGAAAGAACCTCTGTTTTGTCTGCAAGAAGCCTGGCTGCCGCTCTTCCAACCACCGAAAGGAGAAAGGCAAACCCCCTACCAGGGCCAGGGTCACCCAAGCCGACCCCCTTGACAGTTACGCCTCCACTTCAAAGTACTCTAGGGAGGAATTAGCTAAAGTGTTGGACATCGCTCTCTCTCCTGGCGAAGACGAGCTGCAGAGCGCCGCCGCCGAGGTAAGGAGAGTTGCGGTGGAACAGGGTTTTGCCTGGGGAGAGAAGTAGTAACGTCTTCCCCTCCCGAACGGATTGCCAGTGTAATTGTATCTAAAGACGACCCCAGATCTATGAGAATTTCTGTGACCCTGTCTTATCCTGGCAAGAAAACCGTTACAACCCTAGCCCTCATTGACAGCAGAGCCACCAAAAGCTTTATTAATCGGACCACCCTAATCAACGGAGGATGGACCCCTCACCGACTAAAGATCCCCCTGGTTGCTAAAAATGTAGACGGCACCCCGAATCAAGCCGGACTAATCCGACATTTTGTCCCCCTAATAGTTTGCTGTGGAGGGATCAAGGAGCAACGAAACTTCTACGTGATAAACGCCGCTAAAGACCCCATCATCCTTGGAATTGACTGGCTTCAGAAACACAACCCGCGAATTGACTGGACCAAGCAGGAGGTGTCCCTGGCGGACGAATCTACTTAACAAGAACTTACCAACGACGAAGACCACCCTTATCTTCTCCACTACCTACAGATGCACCATGGCCATGATGCCGACCTTTCCATCCAAAAGACCACCCTCTCCACCACTATCGCTCAGACAGAGAAACGCCCAGAAGAACCCCTCCCCCCTATCTGCCAGGGTTTTGAACATGTTTTCCGGGAACCACCCCAGGGAACCCTCCCCCCTGAAAGGAAATTCGACCATGAAATCGTTCTAACTGACGCGTTCGTCCCAAAGGTAGCAAAGATATACCCACTTAACCCCAAGGAAACTCTGGCGTGCGAAGAATTTGTTAAAGAACACCTAGCTTCAGGAAAGATCGTTCGCTCCAAATCCCCCCAAGCGGCCCCTTTTTTCTTCGTAGCAAAGAAGGACAGAACCCTTCGCCCATGCCAGGACTACAGATACGTCAACTTGTTCACGGTGAAGAATGCCTACCCACTACCCCTGATATCCGAGTTGGTGGACAAAGTCAAAGGGTCGACCATCTTCACCAAAATGGACATCTGTTGGGGATACAACAACGTACAGATCAAACCTGAGGACCGATGGAAAGCCACTTTCATCACCCCGATGGGCCTCTTTGAACCCACGGTGATATTTTTCGGACTATCTGGATCCCCCCCGACCTTCCAGGCATTGATGGATGATGTTTTCCGAGATTTCATTGCGGAGGGATGGCTGATCATTTACATGGACGATATCCTCATTCACTCAGCCACCCAGGGAGAGCACGACGAGAGAACGAGGAAGGTGCTTCAACGATTGTCAGATCACCAGTTCTACTTGAAACCGTCGAAGTACTTCTTTTCCGTCAAAGAAGTAGAGTTCCTTGGGATCATCCTCCAACCTGGAGAGATTGCTTTAGATCCGGGGAAGCTGAAGGCGATCGACGAGTGGACCACCCCCCGATCCGTTAAAGACGTCCGATTCTTCCTTGGGTTCTGCAACTTCTATCGAAAGTTTATCCCCGGATTCTCTGATATCACCTTACCCCTAAATTCCCTCACCAGGAAGGGTGCACTATGGAACTGGACCCCTGCTTGCGACAAAGCTTTCTCAACTTTGCGGGACGCTTTTCGCTCCAAACCCGTTCTTCGACTCCCCGACAATTCCGCCCCTTTTTGGGTCATGACCGACGCCTCATTAGGAGCTTGTGGTGCAGTGCTAATGCAGAAAGACTCCAATGGTGACCTCCATCCATGCGCCTACTTTTCTAAGACCTTCTCTCCCGAGGAGCGAAACTACGATATTTATGACTGGGAACTCCTTGCAGTAATTCGCGCTCTGGAAGAGTGGCGACATCACCTCACCGGGATGGCTCACCCTGTCACCATCTACACGGATCACAAGAACTTGAGTTGTTTCAAATCCCCACACCAATTATCTCGCAGACAATCCCGATGGATGCTTTTCCTGATGGATTTTGATCTAATCTTCCACCACCTCCCGGGATCGGCAATGGGACCAGCCGATGCGTTATCCCGACTCCATCTTCCAGACACCTCCTCCGACAATCAAGACCTGGTCCTCCTCACCCCCGCAGCCATGGTGCGGACCATCGACCTCGCCTTGAAGGAACGCATCACCTCTTCCTCCCGCACTGATGACTTCGTCGCCTCTGCCCTAAACAGCCTGACCACCCCCTCTACGTTACGACTTTTCGCCGAAGCACAGAATTGGTGGTACACCGACGACCTTCTCTATTACCAAAACCGGTTATATATCCCCCCTGACTCCCGCTCCCAACTCGTCACCTCGGTCCACGAGTCCGCTGCGACTGGACATGCCGGATATTTCCGCCTCCTCTCTCTTTTACGACAAGACTACTGGTGGCCAGGTATGGCCGCGTATGCCTGAAACTTTGTCAAAGGCTGTGCCGTATGTCAGCAAAACAAAGTCATCACACACCCGACCGTGCCGGGCCTCTCTCCAATCCCCACCGACGCCACCCGCCCTTTCCAACAAATCTCGATGGACTTTACCTCAGGACTTCCCACGGTTAAGGGCTGCAATGCTATTCTGGTCATGGTCGACCATGGGCTTACAAAGGGGGTAATCCTTATCCCGACAAACGTAAACGCCAACGCTGCCGAAACCGCGAAATTATTTTTCTCTCACATCTTTCCCCGATTTGGCCTACATGACAAGGTTATTTCCGATCGAGGACCCCAGTTCGCCTCCGCATTTGCAAGGGAACTTGCCAGACTACTCGACTACAACGTCGCCCTTTCCACTGCCTACCACCCACAAACTGATGGAGGGACGGAACGGGTAAATCAGGAAGTCGCCACATACTTGAAAATGTTCTGCCATGCTAATCCGACTTCTTGGCCCGACCTCCTGCCGATGGCAGAGTTCTCACACAATGCCCTCACCCATTCCGTAACGAAGAAATCCCCGTTCTCTCTCATGATGGGTTATGAACCCCGGGCCTATCCCTCTATTGGAAAAACCTTTATCCCTGCCCTGACGGAACGACTAGCCATTCTTGACAACGTGAGAAAAGATGCCATAGCTGCACACCGCCTCGCCCAACAAGAAATGGCGCAACGAAAGAAAGGAAAGCCGCCAACTTGGAAAGTGGGAACCAAAGTCTGGTTGGACGCTTCAAACCTAAAGTTAACCCATTCCTTCCCTAAACTCGCTCCCTGACGACTTGGCCCATTCGAGATCGAAAAGGTCCTTTCCCCCCTTACGTACCGGCTACGGCTCCCTTCTTCTTGGAAGATCCACCCGAATTTCCACGCCTCCCTACTCTACCCTTATACGGAAACTGACGAACACGGACCTAACTTCCTCCGACCTCCGCCCGATGTGGTAAACGACGAAGAAGTCTACAAAGTCGAAGGCATCTTAGCTCATCGAGGCTCGCCTACCCGACGGGAATACCTTATCAAGTGGTGGGGCTATCCTTCCTCCGAAAATACGTGGGAACTGGAGCGGAACTTAACCAGCTCCTCGGCTCTTTTACGGCTATATAAATCCTCCCGACCCCAACACTTCCCCATCCGTCGAATCACCTCCGACTCCCTCACACCCACCCCACCCAAACCACCCACCCCCTCTACCCACCATGTCCTCCACCATCACCATCTCCACCCCTGCCCTCATCATCCTACTCGTGACGCTGGGAACGATCTACCTGGCGTACCACCTAGTAGGGCAGTTTATGGAGAGACATGTAATAAGGGTAGTGTACAGTGTGACAGAGAGAACGGCGGGAACAGTGATGGTCACCCGGTTTCAAGACGGGCACGAGAACTGTGTCACAACAACCGGAGGAGGAAAGTCGAAGGCCTGGTGCTGGGAGATCAACCTCTCCCCAAATGGGCCCTGGGAACACAACAATTACATAAACCCCATCCCAGCCCAGGCCAGAGGCGATGGGTGGCCAGATCAGAATTAGAGGAGGGGCAGGCGGAACTAGAAGGGAAATTTAATGCTGTGTTGTCCCTTTTAAAAAGCGAGAAAAGCCCCTTTCCCCCTAAATGAACTTCCCCGTCGTCACCGAAACCATCATCTACGACTTCAAACTTGCCCCAGGACTTCACCATTGGAGCTCAAACCCACAGAAATGCGACTTAGGAACCTACCCCACCCCCAGGGGCACCCACGACGTCCAGGGATACCCAGCCCACCTCGAACAGTTTTGGGAAAGAATTGAACTTGAAAGAGAGCTCGCTGCTGAAACCACTGCAAAATGTCAACCCAGTACTGGAGCAGAGAGTGCTGGAATAGGCGAACCCCTCTCCACCGACAGTACTACTTAAGAACGGCCTGGTTTGACGACGTCTTTGGTTCCTTTGAAGATTCCCCCATCCTAATCCGACAACGAGTTCCCCCTTCCCTCGACGCTCTAGTTGACCCCATCGCACCTTTCCCCATTCCAGAACACGTACAACGCTCGTGGAACACCCAGTGGGTGTTGCAAATCCTCTCGTTCCCGTGGAACAATCCCCCCAGCCGACCTCTCGTCATCACTCGGGATCTCCTGGTGTGGACCCCATCCCCTTTATACCATTTAATTGTTGCTATGAACCTCCCCTCTCGACGAACCCCCATTCCCCTCTGCCTCGACTCCTTCCCCCCTTTTCACAAACGTGAATTCATTTTCGACATTATTTCTTCTCCTGCCCTTCTTGCCCATATTCTTTTCCTCCCCGCTGTCACCGAACATAGAATCACTCAACGGGCCATTGACCTAGCCGTCGCCCACCTCAACCTCACCTGACTAATTTTCGCCGTCGCCGATCACCCAGACCGGCGTGATACCATTGCCGAGGATGAAGGCTTCAAACGAACGCTTGAGTGGGTCGCATCCGGAAGGGAGGTCACTTTCTATAGGCTCCTTTCTGTTGGGATCGTCGACATCATCAACAAACTACCCTACAACTTATTGTATCCTCTCTTCTGCTACCGACTCGCCCTCTTTACCCCCCGAGAACGCGCCCGTTATCTCCATTTCCCCGACCCAATCCCCTCAGACAACCCGACACCACCCGACGTTCCCCTCGCCCCGCCTACTATACAACGCAATTCGCCTTCGCCACTCCAACGCCCCTTCTCCCGACTCAAGAGGCCACTCCCCTAGATCCCTCCTGACCACCCACTGGCAAGGGAGGCCAGGAACTCCCCCCTCTGTGGGGGATGTAACGAACCTCTCTCTCCGACCCACCAGCTGGGACCTCAACACCCTCGGGG
>JBBPKP010000380.1:0-13487 GCA_038089335.1 Boletellus aff. obscurococcineus | reverse complement strand
CCGCCACCCCCCACACCCCCCGCCCCCCCCCCCCCCCCCCCCCCCCCCCCCCCCCCCGAGGGGGGTGCACGAGTCCCCTTTCTGAGAGTAGTAATGCGAGCCTTCTGGGTGTGGAAGGTTTTCGCCTTGGAGATCCAGGCTGTAATGGAGGTGGGGACTGCATCCATGGACAAGATCATGGTGGTGATCTGTTGGTCCAGCCCAAGGAAGAATTGATCAATGAGGGTGGCATCGTCCTTGATGCCTGCTTTGGCTATGAGGTTTTAGAAGTCAGTGATGTATTTCTGAAATCCATTGTCTACCTTGCCACTAGGGCGTTTGAAAGACTTCTGAATGAGCTTGGAGAGCTCAAGGCAGGCGGTGGCTTTGACATCGAAAGGGAAGAAGGTGGATTTGAAGTTTTCCTGGAACTTGTTGAAGGTTTTATCAGTGGAGGGGATGGTAGTGTTAGCCATCTTATTGTACCACATTTCAGAGAAGGAAATACCGTGTCCCTTGCTCATTTTATTGAGTGAGGTCATGATCTTTTCTTTGTCAGAGGTGTAGAGGGTCTTGTTGATGGTGAAGCAGGCCTTCATGGCCTTCATCCATTGGGTAGCATCAGCAGATTCCCCAGAGAAATCTGCTGGGAGGGCAGCTTTGAGTTCAGACTTGGTGGCCATGGGGGAGGGGTTGACAGGGACAAGGGCTTGGGACGAGGGTACCAGGGCTGAGGACAAAGGGGTGTTTCTGTTGCGGAAGGTGCGGTTTCTGTGGTACCTAGGGGTGGGTGGTAAAGGCGAAGGGGTTCTGCTGGGGGCAGAGAATGCAGAGCTTTCATCCTTAGAGGACTCAGGGACTCGATAGGAAATGGTGACTGGGGTGATGCCCTACTCCTGGATAGGAGGGGCGAAGGAGATACTCAATATTTTGTTATGCAAAAGCAAAACAAGAGTGGACAAGACAAGGGTCTACCTTGGGGAGGACACTCATGAAGAGGTGCAACAACATCCCAAGATAAACAACAAGGAGGCTCGAAGGTTAAGCCTTGGAAGAGGCTTGGACACAGGGAATTCCTAGAGGGACTCAAGGGACAAAGTGACACTCAAGAATGCTTGTATTGCGTAGATTGAGTATGAAGTACATGGGTGCAATGTGGGGGATTATATACTAGAGAGGTGGGTGCACAGACCACTTGCTAAAAAATGGACTAAGGGAACAAAAGGAAAAACGACAAGGGTAATCGATGATGACAAGCTGGGTGAAGTCATCGGAATGAAGAGTAAGCTTTAATGAGTAATGACATGGAAGGTTACCATAGGGCATAGGGGGTCAACAAGGAAAGAAATCATAACAATTAGTGCCCGATTCTCAAACCTTGTTCTTTACAACCTGAGCACCCAATCTGCTCAAGTTGCATTGTGAAAACCCTTGAAGGCTGTCCTTAATATCCCCTTCTTGGGTTTGGGGTCCTTCCATTCTTTGGCTTCTTCTTGTCCAGTGCTGTCCAACTTCTTGAGTGTGCTTTTGGATATCTTTCTTGCAAAATAGGAGGTGGTATCTTCTTCATCTGACATCTTCCTCTAATCTTCTTCGATCCTAAGTTGGGTCTGTTGCTTCTTTCTCAAACATAACCCTAGATGGTCACCTTGGCTTCTTCTACACTCGAGGCATCTCATACTTGGCTTTGGGCATTTCAGCTTGAAGTGTCCTTGGTCTCTGCAGTTCCAGCATCCTGCTGGTGTGGGGGGTCTCATGGGGGTTGCATGGGTGTCTCTGCATTTGCACTTCAGTTTCTTAGCCTCTAGGTCCCTTTTGGATAAGGTGTTGACAAGTCAGTAGTCCTTGAAGGCCCTGGTGATTTCCCTGATTTCTAGAAGGGTTTCATTAATCATATCCTTTCTTCTTGTCTTAGTGTAGAGTTCCTGCTTAATCTTTTCAGAAACCCTATGCTCCAGAAGGTATACCCTAAAGGTTTTGTCTACCTGGGTGCGCATCTATAGAGCCATCCATTTTGCAATGAAAGTGTCAATGTTGGATGATCCTGTTACATCAACATAAACAATCTCACTGTCGAGTGTGTCCTTCAGCAGCAACATAAAGTCTGATAGAGGTCTGGGTCTCGAGCAATGCCAACACACTTGGAGTGAGAAGAGTTACATTGTTAAACATAGATATAGCTAAGGGTTACAGGACCGCTATGGAGGGTATTTATAGGGGAGGTTCAGGGAAGACAATCTGGGAGAACAAAGGCTACCAGATTAGGAGAACAAAGGGAGTAGTCCATATGGAGAGAACTATGGTTACCATATAAGGGGGAGTCAGGTGCAATCCTGTCTGTAGAAGTGAGGGTAGATGAGAATCCATCAATGAGGGAAAATGGAATGGTAATACACAGTGCAGGTGTTGTTGAGTAGGCTGTAGAGCAGAGAGGAAAATGTAACATTACCCCCCTACCAAGCTTGAAACTCCAATTCAAGCCTAGGGGACCAGCAGTCGATCTCCACCAGAGGGGGTGGGGATGGGTCGCTAAGCCAACATGAAGGGTTCTGCCATAGGTGAGGATGGGGGTGAGCAAGCAGGTGTTACAAAAAACACTACACTTTGTGAACTTAGCCAAAAGTCACTGCACTTACCCCTATCTGGAACAAGGAACTCCGGAACATCTCCAACAGACTTACCCCATCTCCGGACTACAGATAGATCTACCATGGTCATTACGAGTATCACTTCCACGACATGTCACAGCTCCGCTAGATGTCTGACCAACTCCAGCATTTGGATCACATTGGAGATCCTGGAGTCAGAGCAGAGGTTTTGGACTTGACACAGTTTTACTTTAGTTTCACCGGAACATTGGTAGCTTATAGCACAATACTCGCATAGTTGTAGTTCACTATTTATACAGGTAGTTACAGTGACAAAGCCTCAGCTTTGTCCACTTGTTGTATTAGACACCCTGTAGTGGGTCTTTGCAATTAAGGCAAGCTCCTTGGTTCTTCCTTGCCAGTACTTGTGTGGTGGTACTGCAAGTGTAGTTGCACCCAAGTGGTAAACTTCTGGTCAGCCCTAATAAGGTTGTTCTGGTAACTGCAGGGGAGTCGTCTGTAAAATTCAGGGACTCATAGATTGGGGAGGGGTGATGGTGGAGGGGAGATGGTCGGGGTATAAGGAAGAGTTGTCGTGTGCAGCAAACTCCTGTATGCCCAGGGTGATGGCACTGGTCACAGAATGGGCCAGGATAGGGAGGGGAGTAATGCTGTGGGTAAACACAGTTATAGCAAGTATGTCCCCATCCATAGCAATTTGGGCAGACCAGTTCTGGACATTCATGCTAGGGGTGCATGGGATGGGGGAGTTGGCAGTTCGGACAGGTGTACTCAGGACAAGTGGTATGGGGTTGAGAAGGGGAAGAGCACTGGAGACAGGGGAGAGGGTTGGGGTCGAGCTTGTTGGGGCATTTGTGAGAAGGGGAGAGGGGTTCATTGCATCCTCCACAGAAAGGGGAGTTTCTCACCTCTTGGGCAAGAGGGTGGTTGCTAGGGATATGGGGGAGAGGATGTTCCAGTCAGGAGATGGGGTGCTTGAGTGTCATAGAAGAATTGCATGGTGGAGGAGATGGGGTGAGGGGTGTGTCTGGTGGTGTCAGGATACTGGCAGGGTGAGAGGGGATGGGGTCCAGAAAATTAAAGAAGTGGGTGTGTTCTTGGGGGGTGAAAAGGGCAAGGCGGTATCAGTAAAGTGGGTAAAGAAGGTTATAGGGGAGGTCATTGATAATGTTAATGATCCCGACAGAAATGAGTTCATAGAAGGTGATCTCCCTCCCAGAAGCAACCCAGTCAAGGGTTTGTTCAAAGTCTGGATCTTCAGTGAGGGAGTCTTATCAATCAGGGTGGTTGGTGATGGCAAGGATGAGGCGAGTGAGCTCAATGTGGGCAACCATGAGGTCAATGGCCCATCTTGTCACTCAATGCTTGGTGACTGCTGGGAGGAATAGAATATGAGTGGGGACCATGGGAAATGAGAGTAGGTTGAAGATGAATTCCTGTTGGTGAAATGGGGGAAATGATTCAAGGGAGAGTGGGGTTTGGTGATGGCAGGAGGGTAAGGCCATGGTGACGAGGAGGTGGTATAATGGAGAAGGCACCCACACAATCAGTTGTTGAGCGATGCAAAGGGGGCAGTCTGGGGGATCTTGCCACACTAGAGTTAAGATTTGTAGAACCCACTGTGCATTCCAAGAATAACAGATGTGGCAGGGAATGGGGAAGGGGGGAGTAGAGTTGGTGAGGATGTCAAGGGAGGAGTGGACTTTTCTTCTGATAAGGTAAGGGGAATTGTCAAAGGAACTGAATATATCATCAAACCAGGGAGTACTTATATAGTATCTGTGGTTAAAGGGGGTTTGCTGTTCAGAGGCTGCTGGTAGCCAGAAGGGTCACTGCATTGGGTGGTGGCATTTCTGGCACACTCTCTATCCAACTCAAGGAGTTCCCAATGTTGTTCCAGATGGGCAGGGTAGCCAATTTGGTTGTGAGTTCCTCTAGGGGTGGCGCAAGTGTCTGGGTCATGCTTTTAGGAGCAAGGGCACCAGCAATGGATTCTAGGAGTGAGGGGGAAGTTGTAGATGATGGTTTTGGTGATGACGGGGAAGTCCATCTTACAGTTTCGGGGATATCAGACAATAAAGGCTTTTGAAGGGACAGAAATGCATTATTATTTCCTTTTATCCCCTCTACTGCCCCCATGCTTCTTCATTCCCATTTCCTCTGGCCTGAATAGAGAAGAGGGCCATGTAGTTGTTGGTTTCCCATGAGCTGTTGGTGGACATATTAATCTCCCATGTCCAGGCCTTTGCCCTTCACCCTCTGGTCATCTCTGTCATCATAGTGTGCCCATCCTGGAACCTCATCCTTGAGACAGTCCCAGGCATTCTCTCTGTTACACTGTATACTACCCTTACTACATGCCATTCCAGGAACAGTCTGACCACCCAATAGGTGGTGAGACTGGCAAGGAGGGCAAAGAATAAGACAAGGAGGGAGGTGGTGGATAGGGTGATGGTAACGGAGGACATGGGTGGAGTGGTGGTTGACGGTGGTATGATGGATGGGGAAATGCTATGGTCAGGCAGATTTATATAGTTGTAAAAGGGCCGAAGAGCCAATTAGTTTCCATTCCAGTTCCCATGTGTTCTCAGAGGAAGGATAACCCTGCCATTTGATGAGGTATTTGCGATAGTTAGATGAGCCTTGATGGGTGAGAATTCCCTCAACTTCATATACTTCTTCTTCATTTACCACATCAGGTGGAGGTTGGAGAAAATTGGGTCTGTGTTCTGCAGTTTCCATATATGGATAGAGTAGGGAGGTGTGGAAATTCAGGTGGATCTTTCAATGGGCTGGGAGTCATAATCAATATGTCAGGGGGGAGAGAACTTTCTCTATTTCATAGGGACCTAGATGGTGAGGGGCTAGTTTCAGGAAAGCATGGGTTAATTTAAGGTTGTTGTGTCAAGCCAGACTTTTGTGCCCACTTTCCAGGTCAGGGGTTTTCCATGCTTCCATTGCTTCATATCTAGTTGGGCAAGGCAATGGGCCATCAGTGCATTGTCCCTGGCCTTTTCCAAAAGGGTAAGTCATTCAGTAAGGGTGAGGATAAAAGTCTTTCCAATTGGGGGATAGGCTTGGGGTTCATAGCCTATCATGAGAGAAAACAGAGATTTCTTCGTTACAGAATGGTTGACAGCATTGCGTGAGAATTCTGCCATGGGAAGGATATCTGGCCACATCATAAGGTTGGCTTGGCAGAACATTTTTAGATAAGTTCCAATTTCCTGGTTTACTTATTCAGTTTCCCCATCTGTCTGAGGGTGGTAGGCAGTGGACAGGGCAAGGTCATAATTAAGTAGTCATGCCAATTCATGAGTGAAGGCAGAGGCAAATTGGGGACCTCTGTCCAAGATTACTTTATTGTGTAGGCCAAATCAGAGAAAGATGTGGGAAAAGAAGAGTTTTGCAACCATAGCAGCATTGATGTTTATGTTTGAGGGAATAAGAATCACTCCCTTGGTAAGGCCATGGTCAACCACAACCAGTATAGCATTAGGAGGTCCCACAGTGGGGAGGCCAGATGTAAAGTCCATTGAGATCTGCTGAAAGGGTCAGGTGGTGTCGGAGGGGATCAGAGAGAGGCCAGGGGTAACCAGGTGAGTAATGACCTTATTTTGCTGACAAGTGGCACAGCTGGCAATGAAGTGCTGGATGAAGGCAACCATTCTGGGCCACCAGTAGTCCTGTCAGAGTAAGGCAAGGAGCTGGAAGGCACCAGCATGGCTGCTGGCAGGGGACTCATGAACAGAGCAGGTAAGGTCCTGGCAGGTGGAGGGAGGAATGTAGAGGTGATCCCAGTAATATAGGAGGTTGTCAGTGTGGCGCCAGTTCTGAGGGGTGGCAATAAGGCAGGATGTTGTCAGCAAGGACAGGCTGTTCAGGGCAGACACCACAAAGTCATCAGTCGGGGAGGAGGTGGCAATGTGGTCCCACAGTGCAAGGTTGATAGTGCAGATGACATTAGCAGGGATGAGTAGAGTGAGATCTGCATTATCAGAGGAGGTATCTGGGAGATGGAGATGGGATAGTGCATCTGCTGGTCCCATTGCTAATTCAGGGAGGGGATGGAAGATAAGATCTAAGTCCATCAGGAAGAGCATCCAGTGGGATTGCCACCACAAAAGTTGATGAGGGGATTTAAAGTAGCTAAGATTCTTGTGATTGGTCAGGATTATGACTAGGTGGGCGGTCCCAGTGAGGTGATGCTTCCATTCTTTGAGGGCACAGATCACCGCTAGTAGCTCCTGATTATAGATGTTATAATTGCATTCTTCTAGGGAGAAGGTCTTAGAAAAGTAGGTGCATGGGTGGAGGTCACCATTAGTGTCTTTTTGCATAAGGACGGCCCCACAGGCACTCAGGGAGGCATTAGTCATGACCCAAAAAGGGGCAGAGTTGTCAGGGAGGTGGAGAACCAGTTTGGAGCAAAAATGGTCCTGGAGGGTTCAAAAGGCCTGATCACACGCAGGAGTCCACTGCCACAGGGAGCCTTTGCAGGTTAGTTGATTGAGGGGGAGAGCAATGTCTGAGAATCCAGCAACGAATTTGCAGTAAAAGTTGCAAAATCCCAGGAAGGAGCGGACATCTTTGACACTGTGGGGTGTGGTCCACTCATTGATGGCAGACAACTTGCCAGGGTCAAGAGTGATCTCCTCAGAGCAGAGGAGGATCCCCAAGAATTCTACTTCTGAGATGTTGAAATGGCATTTGGATGGTTTGAGGAAGAATATATGATCCAAGAGTTGTTAGAGGACCTTGCAGGTATGCTCATTGTGGGTGTATTGGTTAGCAGAATGGATAAGAATATCGTCCATATAGATGATCAGCCATCCTTCTGTAATATAGTCACAAAAGACATCATCCATTAGTGCTTAGAAGGTAGGGGGAGAGTTGCACAGGCCCAAAAACATGACCATTGGCTCAAAAAGTCCCATTGGGGTGATGAATGCTGCTTTCCATTGGTCACTAGGTTTGATGTGTACATTATTGTATCCCCAGTGGATATCCATTTTGGTAAAAATGGAAGATCCTTCGACCTTGTCTATAAGGTTAGAGACAAGTGGCAGAGGGTATGTGTTTTTTACCATGAAGGAATTGACATATCAATAGTCCTGGCAGGGGTAGAGTGATCCATCCTTCTTGGCGACAAAGAAGAAAGGGCCAGCTTGTGGGGACTTCAATGGGGTGATCTTTCCTGAGGTGAGATGTTCCTTCACAAACTCTTCACAAGCCAAAGTCTCTTTTGGGTTCAAGGGGTAGATTTTGGCAACCTTTGGTATAAAACTGTCTGTGAGGAGGATTTCATGATCAAACTTCTGTTCTGGTGGTAAGGTACCCAGTGGGGGTTCATTGAAGATATAAGTAAAAGGGGCACAAATATTGGGGAGAGGAGTGGCTGAGGGAGTGGAGGTTTGGGTGATCTAGGTTGATAAGGTGGTTTTTTGGGCAGACAGGTCAGCGCTGTTGTCATGATGGAGGTCCAGATATTGTAAAAAATAGGGGTGATCATCAGGATCTGTGAGGGTGGGATTATTTGGGTGTGAATGGTCTCATAGGTGTTATGCTACATGTAAAGTCCAACTGTTGAGCACTTCCTCAGGAGCAAAGTGAGGTCTCATAGAAGTCCGGGTCTCACTGGTTGTTGCAAGTCACAGTGGTGCTGAGTCAAACTCTAGGCATGTTAAGTGTAGATCTAACTAGGGTACAAGTACATGGCGCTCTTGTATTTATAGTGGGGGGGGAAACGCACAGACCAAGCTATGTGGACTATAGAAGAGCAAGGCAGCATCTGTTATTGAAGGCAAGGGCAAAGGGGAAAGCATAAGTGGCAGGCAAGGGTCAAGGGTTTGGAGAACAGAACAATAGGCATTTAAGTGGAAGGCAGCCGCCTCATGGGGTACTTGTTGTCAAAGTCGAGGATGTCTTGCCATGAGGGGATAGAGAGATTGGGGGCAAGATCTCGCAGAGAGGGAGGAAGATAGTAGACAGGATATTCAGGGTGAGGAGGGGAGCTCATGGGTTGTGGAGTCCATCTGATGTTGAAGTAGGTTTGGAGGAATGAGGAGTGTCACCCCTCATCATCATTGTTATTAGAAATTGTGACAATAGGGAGAGGGAGCCTGTAGCCCAATTGATGTGTGGGTTGTGTTTTTGAAGCCAGTCAATGCCAAGTATAACTGGGTCTTTGGCTGCATTTATGACATAGAAGTCATATTGTTCTTGCACCCCCCCAAGGGTGATGTTGAGAGGTATGACATATCTAATGAGTCTGGATTGATTTTGTGTTCCATCCACATTTTTGGCTATGAGGGGTTGTTTGAGCCATTGCAGGGTCCAGCCCCCCTGTTGAAGGGTGGTCTGATTGATGAAGCTTTTGGTAGCGCCACTGTCACCAAGGGCAAGGGTGATAATGGTTTTCTTGCCAGGGTAGAAGAGGGTCAAAGAGATTTTCATAGAGCGGGGATCACCTTGTGATACTATTAGAGTGGTAATCTGTTCAGGAGGAGAAGACATTACTACTTCCCTCCCCAGGCAAAACCCTGTTCCACAGTAACCCTGCATACTTCAGCAGCATTACATTCCAACTCCACGGGGTTGGTGCTAAGAGCAATATTCAACACCTTTGCCACTTCTTCCCTTGAGTATCTGGAGAAAGAGGCATAGCTATCTAAGGGGTTCACCTGGGTGGTCCTGGCCTGGGTTGGGATTCTTCCTTTCTTCTTTCAGTGGTGGGAGGATTAGCATCCAGCCTTCTTACAGATGAAGCAAAGGTTCTTTCTGAAGCACTCAGCCTGCTGTTCTGGTGAGAGTTGGACAGAGTCCATATCCATGGTGTTAGGGTCTCGTCGAGGAGTAGTGGTGTTTCCAGGAACATAGTATCCTTTACTGTTTCTTAGTTGGTCAAGCTGAATAGCATTCTGTTCAAAGTTCCACACTTGCTTTACCCAGTCCTCCCAAGTCATGGGTTGAGGGTTAATCATGATCATCATTTGGGCAAGCCTAAAGTGTATGCCCTTTCTCAAAAGATTGATAAGAATCTCATCATGACCAGTATCTAGGCCACTTCTTCTGACAGCTATTTCAAATGCTATGACAAATCTGTCAAAATCTCCAAGGCATTTTCTCAGTGGGTTTTGTTCTTTGGGGTCAGGGTAATCAGCCTGTTTGATGTTATAAAGTTTGTTCCAGGCAATTTCCTTCAACCTGACCAGCAGAAAAGACGCTTCAAAAGCCACCTTAAACTGTGTAAAAGTAGCTCCGCTGCTTTTGGGTACCAGGTTTTTGTGAAAACAGCGGCTCTTCCAGTACTCATCTTGGTCAGGCAGGTGAGGATTCACTCCACATCCATGTTGTAGAGGATCTCATTCATTTCAAAGTAAGCAATCATTGCCAACATCCATAGGTTTGCTTGCTTGGGTTCTCCATCGAAATCATTCAGGAGTCCAGCCTTCAGTTTGGTTCATCGAGCTTCAAATGTGGGTATAGCCAAGTCCATGTCATGGTCACTTTCAGAGGATTTGGATGGGTTTAGTTCAGCAAAGACAGGCACTGGTTCTGGGGAAGGTCCAGGAAGAGAGAGTAGCACTGTGGTCAGGGGGGTGGCTTCCTCAGATAGGGGATTTGTTTGGGGTTTGCTTTGGGGCATGTCAATGGGTGGGGGGGTGATGGAGAGGACAGAGGGTGCTGGTAAGGACATTGATGGACTTCTCCTTCATCACTGGTGAAGGGGGTCCCTTCCTCTAGGGAGTTGGGGTGCTGGTGAGGGTGAGAGGTAATCCGAATGAGAGGAGTGTTCTGAGTCAGAGGACTCTTCTTGGCATAGCCTATATGACATAATGTCTTCAGTAGGGCCCTTCTGCTAGAGAGCAGGGGTGATAGGACTAGCTAGATCTTTCGTTACATTGACGTATCTTGCTGTCAAATGTGTCCTTCAGCAGCGACACGAAGTCTGATAGAGGTCTGGGTCTCAAGCAATGCCAACACACTTGGAGTGAGAAGAGTTACATTGTTAAACATAGATATAGCTAAGGGCTACAGGACTGCTATAGAGGGTATTTATAGGGGAGGTTCAGGGAAGACAATCTGGGAGAATAAAAGCTACCAGATTAGGAGAAAAAGGGAGTAGTCTGTATGGAGAGAACAATGGTTACTGTATAAGGAGGAGTCAGGTGCAATCCTGTCTGTTGAAGTGGGGGTAGATGAGAATCCCTTAATGAGGGGAAATGGAATGGTAATACACAGTGTGGGCATTATTGAGTAGGCCTTAGGGCAGAGAGGAAAATGTAACAGATCCCTGTTTCAGCACCATCAGCTAGTTCAGGCAAAGTTTCTCATGTGTACTGGGTGAAATAGCCCCTTGATTTCCTTTTTCAAGTTGCTCTAGAAGGTGAGGTACTTGTACTCTTCTGCAAGCTTCTCCAGCTCCAATTTGGTGAATGGGTCAGCCTTGGATCCTTTCAAGTGGGACAGTATGGTGTACACCTGGTTCTTCTCAGTTGCTGGCAGGTCATCTGCTTCTGGCACTAGTTTGAACAAGGCAGGGTTGGCATCCAGCCTTGCCTACATATTCATCCACCATTCCTTAAACATAGCCTTCAACCCATCATATTCTCCTGGGTTGGCAAAGATATCAATCTTTGAGCTTCCTCTAGCAGTAGTTAATGGGACACCAGCCTATTCCTGTGAACCTATGAATTCACAAACCCACTGGTCTGCTTCTTGTGCCCTGGACTCTGTGGTCTGGGCTCTCTGTGTGGCATTGGCAACTACTTCATTGGCCTGGTCTTGTTGCTTGAGCAGTTCTTGAATTCTCATTTGTTATGATAGCAGCACCTCACCCTGTCAGGTTACCTGCTCAATTATCTTCCTCAACTAGTTCCTCAACCACTCTAAGCAATGGTTGGCCAAAAATACACTCTTTGAACAGATGAAACAAACCACAATTTGCCCAATCTAGCATGGGCAGGTACTCAAGGTTGGGAGTGGGTGAAGGGCAGGGGGAGTCATTTCCTTGGATGGTGAGGTGGGAGCTCCCAATGGACACAAAGTGGGGAGGAGGGGGTTGGTATACTATGGGGTCATTGTTTGAATCTCTGTCTGGGTCTGTGGTGATGATATAGTTGGCAGGTTCTGACTTCATATAATGTGGCACTCCATGCACTAGGCCTGGTGGAGTGATCGACTCTCTGTTGAAAGGCTGTGGTAAAGACACTAACTACCATTAGTATCTGCCAAACCATCCTAGCTAGCAGTATGCCTCTTGGCAAATGCCCCAGTGAGCTTACTGGATGGTGATCCCCAGCTATGCTGAGCTGGTTCCTGTAATGGGTGTCAGTGATGTCTAGTGTTGGTGTTATGCTTAACCCAGGTAGGAGTGAGTGTAGCCCTGTAAACCAAGGAGGACAAGGAACTTCCTGGATGTCACAGGAAGGGACAGAGGTTGAGGAGTCTCATTGACCAGAGGTTTGAGATGATGAAGGCTTCCCACAAAAGGGGTGGATGGAGAAGGAGATTAAAGAGGAGGAATCAGTGATAATGGTATTGTCAGGGAGAACTAAGCTCAGGAGTACAGGAGTGAGCTTTGGGGTTTATATACAGAGCAAGCTACTATATGACTAAGCAAAAGTGCAGCCTGAATGAGTTAGAGCTGAGTCAAGACAATAACAAACTGTGCAAGTCATATGGGCTGTGACTAAGTAGCTATGATGAAAAAGATAAAAAGGGAAGTGATTGTGTGATGGCAGTGGACAGTGACTAAGGGGCTATGTGTAAAGGGGAAGGGTTAAGGGCATAGCCAAAAGAAGACAGGAAAAGGAAAAAGACAATGGGAAAATTGTAACAGTCAGTGATGGTGACAATGGTGGCATCAAGGGCTTGATGGTGGTGTGGTTAAGAGGTCAATGGTGTGAGTTCATGTTACTGGAACAACCTTATTAGGGCTGACCAGAGGTTTACCACTCAGGCACGACTACACTTGCAGTACCACCACACAAGTACTGGCAAGGATAAACCCAGGAGCTTGCCTTAATTGCAAAGACCCACTATAGGGTGTCTAATACAACAAGTGGACAAAGCTGAGGCTTTGTTTCTGTAGCTACTTGTATAAATAGTGAACTGAGTCTCTAAGATTATTATGCTATAGGCTACCAGTGTTCCAGTGTAACTAAAGTCAAACCTGTGTCAAGTCCAAAACCTCCAATCCAACTCTGGGATCTCCCATGCGATCCGAAATGCCAGAGTTTTCAAGACATGTAGCGGAGTTGTGACATGTTGTGGAAGTGATACTTGTAGTGACAGTAGTAGATCTATCTGAGGTTCAGAGATGGAGTAAGTCTGTTGGAGATGGTCCGGAGTTGCATGTTCTGGATAGGGGTAGATGCGGTAACTTTGTGGCTAAGTCCACAAAGTGTAGTGTTTTTTGTAACACTACCCCCTCTCTAGATTTTGTTTCTCTGGACAAAATTAAGATCCTGCTTCCCAGTCCAGCCAGGTCACATTTCCATTCCCCAGGAAGTCAATAGAATAGTCCATAAATAGAAGTGAAAAGTCCACAATGGAGATACCCCAAAGTTTATGGGGGGCGGAAGGGTTTCTGGAGTGGAAGGTGGAGATGGCCTCCAGAGCATGGCGGAGATGTTCTGCTGGTTCCCAAGTCCAGTCCGACTTGTCCCATCCTTTCCAATGAATGAGATATTCTAATTTCCCTTTTTTCATCTGTGATCTGGCCACATAATCCACTTCATACTCCTCCACTCCTTCATCATCTATCTCCACTGCATTTGGATGGTGGGTAGGTTGACCTGGGAGGGTTTCTCAGTAAGGTTTTACCCTGGAGACGTTAATGGTAGGGTGGATGTGGGCAGATTTAGGGAGGACTAGCTCTATGGCATTAGGGAG
>JBBPKP010000379.1:0-13499 GCA_038089335.1 Boletellus aff. obscurococcineus | reverse complement strand
TGGTATTCTGGACATCCGAGGAGGAAATGACCGTTCCCTCCACACTGAATACAATTGGCGCGCGAACTTCCTCTAGGGCATCGGTGGTCAGGGACCCAATCCCCGAGGCAGTGAGGACAAGTCGATCAACGTCCAGGTCTGGTCGCCAGAGCTGGAGGGCTTGGAGCAAGAGAGCGTACGCCGAGCGGTCCCCCGTCCACAGCGTTCCGTCGGCGAGGGCGGGGTCGAGATGGGGCGGGGATGGGGATGGGTCTGGCCTGAGGCGGAGGGGTGGTGAGGCGGTTCGCCAGAGGAATCCTGACTGGGGACGGGGAGGAAGGGGGTTCGGTGTCCGAGGAGGAGACGGTGGGGGGTTCTGGGTAGAGGAGATCGGGGAGGACGGCGGCGAGTTCATCGTTAGAAGGGAAATTGGAATAAAGAAGGCGTTCGGCCGGGGAGAAGAGTCGCAGACGATGTTGGAGGGCAGGGAAGACGAGGGGGTAGGGTATTTCGGAGATGGCCTCGTCCACGTCGGTGGCTGTTAAATAGTCGAAAACTGTGTCTCAGTGGCGTGCGAGAACGTCCAATAGTCGCTCCACATCGGGGTCCGATAGCAACCCAGTCATTACGTGAGAGAGGGTTCGAATGACTCCTAAGGAGGAAAGGCGTAGCTGATTATGTTCTTCCCAGAGAACCAAGGCGTGTTGTAGCGGGGCATTGTGAAAGTAAGCCTCGGTTTCCCGCAACGCGGCGCGCGTCACAGGATCACGAATGAGCGCGAAGAGGAATTCTCGTCGATGGTGTCGGGGAAAGTTCTCGAGCCGAAGGGGGACCTGGTGAGACATAGTTCGTGACAAAAGAGCTGGAGAGCGACAGTAGCGGCAATTATTTTCAGAACGAAGCGGGGGTGCATGAGGGTCTATTTATTGTAAAAAAAAGGTATTTATGTATTCCAGCCGTCATCGGCGGTGGAAGGGTGGGCGGCCAGGGTCACGCTTCTGTCCGAAAAGGATACTTCCCAGTACCACAGCCTTCGTAGGCTTGTCTGGGATCTCTCCGTCCGAAACTGTTGGTCCCCGTTGTGTTGGGTGACAGAGGAGGCGGGGGTGACCTCCGTCTATCCGAACGCGAACCGGAAGGTTCCTCTCCCGTTGATGAAACGAATGAGGGAGAGGGTGAGGGCGAAGAGGAGGAAGAGGGAGGAGAGACGGGTGGCGGTAGCGACAATAGCATCTATGGAAATGGTAATGGAAGGCATGGTATGGTAGTGCTACTGTTTAGTCGCGGGTGGGGCGTCGACCGGGTTTCAATTTCCCTGAGAGGAAGGCGGACGGTCTGGCCTGCTTATAAGTGGCGAGGAGTTGTTTGGCATTGGTTAGGTTCCGTTCCGGTTCCCACGTATTCTCGGCAGAGGAGTAACCTTTCCACTTGATAAGGAATTCCCGGCGAGCGGCGTTTCCACGATGACTAAGAATAGCTTCGACTTCGTAATGTTCTTCGTCATTTACAAGGTCCGGTGGCGGATTTGTAAAGTTGGGGCCGTGCTCCGCAGTAGTGATGTACGGCGATAAGAAGGTGGCGTGGAAGTTCGGGTGTATTTTCCAGGTCAGGGGAAGTTTGAGCCGATAGACCAGGGGGGATATTACGCGTTCGATTTCAAATGGTCCTTCCCGTCGTGGGGCCAGTTTCCTGAAGGGGTAGCGGAGGTGGAGATTTTTGTTATCTAGCCATACTCGGTCTCCTACTTTCCACGGTTTGAACGTGGGAGATCGGTTGCTAATCATAGCTTTCTGTGCGAGTTGATGGGCATGCAAGGCCTCCGTTCGTGCTTCTTCGAGTAACTCCGCTCGTTTCTCGACTGCGGGCGCGAAGGACTTTCCTAACTGGGGGTAAGCACGGGGTTCGTAACCCATCATGAGAGAAAACGGAGTCTTCTTGGTAACCGAGTGGACAGATGAATTGTGCGTGAATTCTGCCATAGGTAAAAGTGTGGGCCAGTTCGTGAGGTTGCCCTGGGCGAAGATTCGAAGGTAGGTGCTGAGTTCTTGATTGACGCGTTCGGTTTCACCATTGGTCTGTGGGTGGTAGGCGGTGGATAGTGCGATGTCGTAATGGAGAAGGCGGGCGAGTTCATAGGCGAAAGCGGAGTTAAATTGTGGGCCGCGGTCCGAGATTACTTTGTCGTGGAGTCCGAATCTGGGGAAAACCTTTTCAAAGAACAGCTTGGCAACCGTTTCCGCATCGGTGGTACTAGAGGTAGGGATGAAAATAGCCCCCTTCATGAGGCCGTGGTCCACCACGACCAACACAGAATCGAGGCCGTCGACTGGGGGTAATGAGGTAATAAAGTCCATGGAGATTTGCTGGAAGGGGCGGGAGGCAGTGGTCGGGATGGGGGATAGGGGGGGTCGGGTGGGATGGGTGTTGACCTTGTTCTGCTGACAAACAGCGCAGCCCTGAGTGACCCGGCGGACGAGTGCGGCCATACCAGGCCACCAATAGTCCTGTTGCAGGAGGTGGAGAAGACGGAATTGGCCGGGATGGCCGTGGGCGGGATGTTCATGGGTTTCTCGCACCAGTTTGGCCCGAGCGGGTTCAGGGATATAAAGTTTCCCGCGGAAAAACAAGAGGTTATCCTTCCAAGTCCAGTCAGAAGGGGCGGTGCGATTAATTGGGTAGGTGGAAGTGATTTCCCGAAGTTGTCTTTCGACGAAGGGGTCGGCAGGGGTGGAGAGCTTTACCAGATTTCGCAGTCCCATGTCGATCGCTCGGACCATCGTGACAGGCGTGAATAGGGTGACTTGATCATTGTCAGCAGACGTGTCCGGTGCGGGTAAGCGGGAGAGGGCGTCAGTGGGGCCCATCTGTGATCCGGGGAGATGGTGGAATTCAAGGTCGAAGTCCATCAGGTATAACATCCATCGCGCCTGGCGGCGGGAAAGGTTCTGTGGTTTCTTGAAATATGCGAGGTTTTTGTGGTCAGTGAGGATAGTGACAGGGTGTTCGGTGCCCGATAGATGATGGCGCCACTCTTCTAGGGCGCGGATGACGGCGAGCAATTCTCGGTCATATATGTCATAGTTGCGCTCCTCCGGGGAGAACGTGCGGGAAAAGTAGGCACACGGGTGAAGATCCCCATTGCCGTCTTTCTGCATCAAGACTGCCCCACAGGCAAAAAGGGAGGCGTCGGTCATGACCCAAAATGGCTTTGAGGAGTCGGGTAATCGTAAAACGGGGGAAGAGAGGAACTGTTGTTGTAGGGTACGAAACGCGGTCTCGTGAAGGGGGAGCCATTCCCACTTGGAGGACTTCTTAGTCAAGTCGGTGAGGGGTTTAGCCAAGTCAGAGAATCCCGCAATGAACTTCCAATAGAAATTGCAAAACCCCAGAAAGGAGCGAACGGCTTTGACGGTAGTCGGGGGTTCCCAAGCCTTGATGGCTTCAAGCTTGGTGGGGTCGAGGGTAACAGCTCCTGGTTTGACCACAATTCCCAAGTATTCGACAACGGCGGCGTCGAAGGTGGATTTGTTGAGCTTCAAATATAGTGCATGCTCCCTAAGGCGGCGAAGAACTTTTTGGGTGCGTTCTCGATGAACAGAGGGGTCGGCGGAATGAATCAGGATGTCGTCCATATAAATGATTAGCCATCCCTCTGCAATGTAGTCCCGAAAGATGTCGTCCATCAGTCGTTGGAACATGGGTGGGGAGTTGCATAGGCCGAAGAACATGACCGTGGGTTCAAACAGGCCAAACGGGGTGATGAAGGCAGCCTTCCAGCGATCCTCAGGTTTTATGCGAACATTGTTATATCCCCATCTGACGTCGAACTTGGTGAAGATGGACGAGTCCTTGAGCTTGTCGATCAGTTCCGAAATGAGCGGGAGGGGGTAAGCGTTTTTGACAGTGTGCTCGTTCAGATATCGATAATCCTGACATGGACGTAAGGTGCCGTCCTTCTTTCCTACAAAAAAGAAAGGAGAGGCCTGAGGGGACTTGGAGGGGATAATCCGTCCTGCAGCTAAATGTTCATCTACAAAGGCCTTGCAGGCATCAAGCTCCTTCGGGTTGAGTTGATAGGCTTTGGCCACGCGTGGCCGAAAGGTGTCGGCGGTGATGATCTTGTGATCGTAGGGTCGTTCTGGGGGGAGCTGCCCGAGAGGGGGGTCGTCGAAAACATCTTTGAATTCGGAGTATTCGGGGGGAAGTGAAACGTTCTTGGTTTCGGCGGTTTGGGCGAGTGCGGTGGATATGGTGGTCTTTCGGAGCGCCTCGGTGATATACCCGTCAGGGTTTTTCTCTAAGAAGTGGGTAACGTAGGATTGCCTTCCCCGAAGGACGTTGGGGTCGGCTGGTATTTCAAGGTTCTGGTTTGCCCAATCGATGGTTGGGTTTCTTTTCCTAAGCCAGTCCATTCCTAATATCAGCGGGTCCTTCCCACAAGCAATGACATAACACGTCAATGTTTCCTGATGGTCATTGATAAAGAGTTGGATGTCGACCGTCTGTCGTACCATTCCCGCTAGGTTTAGGGTTCCATCCACGTTTTTAGCAAGTAGCGGGGTGGGGAGTCGTTTGGTTTTCCATTTGTTCTTTTCTACCAGCTCTCGGTTTACAAATGAGGAGGTGGCGCCACTGTCGACTAGTGCAAGGGTTTCTACGATTTTGCCGTCTTGTTCCAGAATAACAGGGACTTTGATTGCTTTAGTGGTACAGCTGGATACAAGTACAGAGGAAGGAGAGCTTGACGTAGCTAAAGCCCTCCCCATCCAAAACCCTTGTCGTCGGCAGCAGTTTCAGTGCGATTGACCGATTCTTCCTCGGTCGTTCCCCCGAAGGCCATTTTCATCGTCCTTAGGACCTCGTCCTTGGTGAAGGGAAGTGACTCGACATACTCGTCGATCGCAGCGGTATCGGTCCTTCTGACCTTCTGTGGGGGTTTACTCGAGGTTCCCAGCCTCTGTCCGTTCCTATGATTGGTGGATCAACATCCGACTTGATGGCAGACAAAGCATTTGTTGCTCTTCATGTGCTCAGCTCGTTGCGCGGGGGAGAGTCTGGCGACGTCAACGTCCATGGCATTAGGATCAGTGGAACGTCCGTTTCTGTTGGGGGTTCTCCCCGAGGGTAGGTATTGGGGGTGTGAGCGAAGCTGTCGTACTCTGATATAATTCTGCTCGAAGATTCGAGCCTTCTCAATCCATTCCTGCCAAGTCGTGGGCGGGGGGTTGATCGTGACCATCATATTCGCTAGTTGGGGAGATACTCCCCGGTTTAGGACGTCAATGAGGATTTCGTCAAATCCGACGTCTAATTTGCTTCGTCCGGCGGCGATCTCGAAAGCCGCTATGAAGTCGTCAAAATTTCCTCGTTTCTGGTAAGGAGGAAGGATGCGCTCAGCAGGGTCAGGGTAATCGCTCTGTTTCATCAGATAGAGTTGGTTTCTGGCTTTCTCCTGTAGTCCGGCGGGGATGAACGAATTGGTGAAGGCAGTTTCAAAGGCGGCCCAAGTTGCTCCTTGCACCTTAGGGTACCAGGTCTCGGCAAAGGAAGCAGCGCGGCCTTCCGCCATCTTGTTTAAACAGGTGAGCATCATGGTTTCGTCGTTACTATAAACCCCAGGGTTCATAAAGAAATAGGCTTTCATGGCCAAGAGCCATCGCTGAGCGTTCTCGGGCTTTCCGTTGAAATCTACTGGTAATCCGGCCTTTAGTTCACTGGTCCTCGGTGTCGCAGCCGGGGGCGGTGGTTGCGCGACCTGCGCCTGCTGAGTTTGTTGTTGTTGTCCTGGTTGGTTCATTGGTGAGGGGGAAGCGGGGGTAGCGATTTGTTGAGCGGCGATATCCACGTCGCCAAGGGCAGCGGAGAGCTGCTGGATAGCCTGTTGGGTGGTGACGAAGTGGAGTGGTGGGGTCGGTGCTCGGGTGACCGTCTGAGGGGTGTGCGCGGTCGAGGTGGCGGCGGATAGGGGATTTCTCTGGGGTTGAATCTGGGGGGTAGAGAGGGGCAGCGGTTCCAAAGACAGGACAGGGGCAGCAGGCAAAGTTGTCGTGGGCGCTCTTCGTCTTCTCTGTTGAAGGAGCGGGTTCGGCGGCGGAGGTCTTCCTGACACTCTTCGTGGTGGTGGCGACGGTTCGACGTATTCGGGTTCAAGGGAAAGCTCTTCCTCACATCATTCCTCTTCGTCTTCGGACGATTCAGGGGGTCGGTAGCTTCGGTACTGATCGCGATCAGCCGTCTTTGAACAAGTCTCGCCCTTCTGCGACAAAGGCAGGGGCGGCGGGGACGAGTTAGATCTTTTGTTACGCTACGCGTAAAGTCCAACTGTCGAGCACTACCTCAAGAGCGTAGTGGTGTCTCGTAGAAGTCCGGTCTCGCTGAGTAGAACGACTGCAGCGGCAAGGAGTTAAACTCTAGGCGTGTTCAGCGTAGATCTAACTAGGGAACAAGTACAGGGCTCGATGGTATTTATGTGTCGGGGAAAACTAGCTAGCCATAAGGAGAAGCTAACGAGGAGGGAAAGGCGAGTCCATTTGGGAAGGCAGGGCAAAGGGGATTACCAAAGGGAGAAGGCGAACAGGGCGAAGGGTAAAGGTCTTTTGGAAGGCGAATGAGTAAGACGGGGCCAAGGGTTAAAGAGTTAAGGGGAAGGCGGGTTCCTCGCGGGGTACTCGTGGTCGAAGTTGAGGATCTCCTTCCACGTCGCTCGTTCGGGGTCAACGACGAGCTCACGAAGGTGTGAGGGTAAATGGTACACCGAGGGCTGAATATTCGAAGGGGAAGACATAGGGGAAGGGGACCATGAGACGTTGAAGTATTCCTCTAAGAACGACGCGTGTCGCTCCACGGGGGATTCCTCCGCTGTCGTTCTATTAGTTGTAACAGTTAGAGATTAGATAAGATAAGATGAAAATATAAATAGATGCAAAGTGAAATGTGAAGGAATGATGTCATAGGGGTCCTTTGTGGGAAAGTGACATCAATCATGGGAAAGTCACATGACCTGTTATGTGACCATGGGAAATTAAATAAAAGTGGTATTGTTGCGATGAGAAAAATGTGGAGAAAAAGAATATAATATTTGTTTCATAACACTTCAGGTGACATGGCAAGACATTGCCAGACAAGCTAAGTCATGTGCAGCAAGAGCTTCTTTCCTAGCTTTGGAAAGGGAGTTTAGCTGATCAGTCAGCATAGGGATGAAGGTTTTCCCTATTAAAGGGAAGGAACATGGTTCATAGCCAAGGATAAGGGAGAAGGGAGACACCTTGGTAGAGCTGTAAGGGATGGAGTTATGGTGGAATTCTGCTGAGACAAGGAAATCAGCCCAGGAGTTTGGGTTATAAGAACAAAAGACTCAAAGGTAGGTCTCAATCTTCTGCTTGGTTTGCTTGGTTTGTCTATCAGTCTGTGGGTGGTAGGCAGTGGATAAGTGAATGTTATACTAAAGGAGGCGGGCTAGTTCTGTTATGAAACAAATATTATATTCTTTTTCTCTATATTCTTCTCTTCATAACAGTACCACTTTTATTTACTTCCCCATGATCACATAACAGGTCATGTGACTTTCCCATGCCTAATGTAACTTTCCCATGAAAGACCCCTATAACATCATTCTTTCACATTTCACATTACACTTATTTATATATTTCCTTTATCTTATCTAATCTCTAACCAATCACATTTATAGTAACAATCTCTCAAGACAAAAGGCACTCAGCCTTCAACAACTCACAATAACATCATAGTCTAGGCCAGTCTATAACATCATTATGACATCATTGTATTACAAAGATATTACTAATTACCTTGTATTTTAGTCATTATTTAGTCAGCCTCTATTGCACCATCTGACATTATAATGGCACGATATGGCATCATACCCTATACCCTAGTTATATGACTCCCCTGTATAGTAACTGTACCATAACATGTACAAACAGTAGAAGAGTATATAAAGCCAGAGCTCTTTGCTGGATGTTCTCCAGTAAAGTTCTCTTGGTCATTCCTGGATAAGGGGTGCAGCACTAAGGAACTACTCCCAAACACTAGTCACTGGTGATTAGAATTTGGTCTCTCCTTTCTCTAGTGAATTCTAGTGACTCATTCAGTTGTTTCAAGTTCCTGTGAGAATGCAGAGAGGCAAACTGAGGACCTCTGTCTGAGATGACAGAATCATGGAGGCCAAATCATTTGTAGACATTTTCAAAGAACAGTTTGGCCACTCCTGCAGCATCAATAGTTTTAAGACAGGGGCATAGAATTACCCTCTTAGTAAGCCCATGGTCAACCATGACCATGAGGGGATTGTGTCCTGCAGAGACAGGGAGGTCAATGATAAGATCCACTGAGAGTTGTTTAAATGGCAGGGTGGTTTTAGAGGGTATGGGGGTAAGTGGAGGGGTGGTGGGGTGGGTGTTGACCTTGGGTTGTTGGCAAATGGCATAGCCAGAGACAAAGTTGTGAACAAAGGTTCCAAGGCCAGGCCACCAGAAATCCCATTCCACCAGGGCCTTGGTACAGAATTTCCCTGCATGTCCTGAGGAGGGGAAGGAGTGTGTTACAATTTCCTCTGATTGCTGGCAAGAGAAACAGCACACATCCTTCCTAGAAACCTATTTCCAATTCCAATGGTCCCCTCAGCTGTTGGCCAGACTGGTGGACATTTCCCCTTCCATTTACCATCTCCCTTCCCACCTTCACAAGCTCGTCGAGACCCTTTGCATGCTACGTGGCAAGATGTCCTTGACTTCAACAATAAGTATCCCATGAGGCACCTGCCTCCTACTTCCGTCCCAGACGACGTCATCAACCTGCCTTCCCAGTAGGCTATACCCTTCGCCCTCGCCTTCCTCTTCCACTTTACCCTTTGCCCTGTCTTACTCAGTCGCCTTCTCTTTGTAGTATTGCCCTATGCCCTCGCCTTCCTAACGGACTCACCTTCCCTCCTCGTTAACTTCTTCTTATAGTTAACTTGTTTTCCCCAGACACATAAATACCCTCAAGTCGTGTACTTGTCCCCTAGTTAGATCTACGCTTAACACACCTAGAGTTTGACTCATTGCCACTGCAGTTGTCCTACTCAGCAAGACCTGGATTTCTATGAGACGTCGTTCTGCTCTTGAGGGAACGCTCGACAGTTGGACTTTATGCGTAGCATAACAAAAGATCTAACTTGTCCCACCACCCCTGCCAGTGTCGCAGAAGGGCGAAACTAGTTCAAGACATCTGGAAGAGATGAATACCAAAGCTACTGCCCCCCTGAGTCTTCTGAGGAAGAAGGGGAGACCCCGAACGAACCAGAACACATTGAGCCACCGCCACAAAGAGTCTCAGGACGACTGCTGCCACCGAACCTGCTCCTTCAACAGAGAAGACGAAGAGCGCTGACTACTACTTTGCCTGCTGCCCCTGTACTGTCCCTGGAACCACCGCCCCTCTCCACCCCACAGATTCAACCCCAGAGAAATCCCATATCCACCTCTACCACAACCATCCACACTCCCCAGACTGCCACTAGACCATCTACCCCTCCCCTTCATTTCATTACCACCCAGGCCACCCTACAGGAAGCCTTTACCAGTCTTGACGATGTCAACTGGGCTGTTCAACAAGTTGTTACCCCCACTTCCCAGAGATCCATGAATCAACCAGGACTGGCTCAACTGGCCCAACTGGCCCAGTTACCCCAGCAACAGTTGCAAGCGGTCCCCGTGGCACCTGCTTTACTGAGAACTAGTGAACTAAAGGCAGGTGTTACGCTTGGCCTGGGTAAGGACGAGCGTAGCCCTGAGATGGACTAAGTGAACAGAGGACTAGAGAAGGACCTTTGAGTAAGGTCGAATGACGAGAGTACTCCCCTTCAAGGGAAAGGGGTGGGGATAACAAGCGTCAACTGGGAGACTCCCTTGGAGGAGGGAGTGGGACTAAGAGTGGCTTAGAGCGAGAGGGAGTGGAGACAATGGGTATTGTCAGGGAGAACTAAGCTAAGGAATACAGGAGCAAGCTCTGGGTTTATATACTGAGGGAGCTACTGTATGACTAAGCGAGAGCGCAGCCTGAGGAAGAGCACGAAAAGGAAAGGGCTATGCGAGGCAGTGGAGGATGACTACAAAGCTATGAGTATCTATGCGAGGGCAGCGCATGCTGACTGAGAAGCTATGAGTACCTATGCGACGGCAACGCATGCTGACTATGAGGCAATGACTAAAGGAAGAAGGGTGAAGGGCATTGCCGAATAAGGGTGAATACAACGATGAAAGAAGGAAAGCATAGTGAAAAGGAAAGAAACATAACAGCAGGCTTACCTGTCAACTTCAACAGAAAGCCAGAGAATGCCCAGAGATAGCTGCTCACCATGAAGGCCTACTTCTATATGAACCCAGGAGTCTATAACAACGATGAGATCATAATCCTTACCTGCTTAAATAAGATGGTGGAAGGACGACCGGCTTTGTTCACCAAGACCTGGTACCCTAAGGTGCAGGGAGCCACCTGGGCTGTGTTCAAGAATGCATTCACCAACTCTTTCATCCCAGCTGGTCTACAAGAAAAAGCCAGAAATCAGCTCTACCTGATCAAACAGATCGACTACCCTAATGCCACTAAACACACACTACCCCCTTACTAGAAATGCAGCAGCTTTGATGACTTTATCGCTGCATTCAAGATCGCTGTAGGGTGAAGCAAACTAGACACAGGACACAACAATATCCTTATTGACATCCTAAACTGAGGAGTCTCTACCTCCCTTGCCAACATGATGGCAACGATCAACCCCCAACTGACAACCTGGCAAGACTAGATCACTAAAGCTCGAATCTTTGAACAAAATTTCATTCGAGTAAGACAACTTCGAGCTCACTCCCAGTACATCCCTACAGGCCGAAGTCACACCAGAAATGGATGCTCTACCGATCCAAACGCCATGGATGTCGACATTGCCCGACTCTCCCCTGCCCAACGAGCTGAACATATGAAGAGCAACAAGTGCTTTGTCTGTCACCAAGTAGGATGCAGATCGATGAATCATAAAGGAGGACAGAGGCTGGGAACCTTGAGTAAACCCCCACAGAAGATCAGAAGGACAGAAACCTCTCCAGTGGAGGATTACTTAGAAACTCTTCCATTCACTCAGGATGAGATCCTTCAAACAATGAAGATGGCATTTGGAGGAAATGCCGATGAGGAGCAAATGGTCAACTGCGCTGAAACAACCGCCGACCATAAGGGTTTTGGTTGGGGAGGGCTTTAGCTACGTCAAGCTCTCCTCCTTCTGTACTTGTATCCAGCTGTACCACTAAAGCAATCAAAGTCCCTGTTACCCCGGAACAAGATGGCAAAATCATAGACACCCTTGCTCTGATCGACAGTGGTGCCACTTCCTCTTTCATCAATAAGGACTTGGTGCAAAGGACTAAATGGAAGACCAAATGACTCCCCTCTCCCCTATTGGCACAAAATGTTAACGGAACCCTCAATCTTGCCAGAATGGTCTGGCAAATGGTTGATATTCATTTAATCATCGACAACCATGAAGAAATGATGACTTGCTACGTCATCACCTATAGAAAAGACCCCTTCATTCTAGGAATGGACTGGCTAAAGAAGTGGAATCCAACCATCGACTGGGCTGCCCAAAAGATGGAACTACCTCCTCATCTGACTCAAACTCATGGAAGTCAGTCCTATGTAGCTCACTATTTGGGAAAGAATCCTGACAGGTACATTACCGAAGCCCTCCGAAAGACTACAATCTCTACCCAGATTGCCCAAACCACAGGAGTGAAAGAAGTCACGCTACCAGCAGAGTATGCCAAGTTTAAGAACGTATTTGATGAACCACCGAGTGGGCAACTTCCCCTAGAATGCCCCTACGACCATGAAATTCTCACTGCCAACACATTTAAACCACGGGTCGCCAAAGCATACCAGCTGAACCCAAAAGAACTCAAGGCTTGCAAAGCCTTTGTCAACGAGCACCTAGCAGCCGGGTGAATCGTCCCCTCCAAGTCACCCCAGGCTTCCCCCTTTTTCTTTGTAGGAAAGAAGGATGGCAGTCTTCGCCCCTGCCAAGACTACTGCTACCTCAATGAGCACACGATCAAAAATGCCTACCCATTACCCCTCATCTCTGAACTGATTGATAAACTAAAGGACTCATCAATTTTCACCAAATTTGATGTATAATAGGAGTACAATAACATTCGAATCAAACTGGAAGACCACTGGAAGGCAGCCTTCATCACCCCGTTTGGCCTGTTTGAACCCACTGTCATGTTCTTTGGACTGTGTAACTCACCACCAACCTTCCAATGACTCATGGATGATATCTTTCAAGACTACATCACGGAGGGATGGCTGATCATTTATATGGACGACATTCTTATCCACTCTGCTGACCTTGTCACTCACCAAGAGCAAACCAAGAAGGTTCTTTGCTGACTGTGGGAGCATGCCTTGTTTTTGAAACTGTCAAAATCGACGTTTGAAGCCGAGGAGGTGGAATCCCTTGGCTTAGTCGTAAAACTGGGCGCCATCACTCTTGACCCTACCAAACTTGATGCCATCAAGGACTGGGAACTGCCCACCACCGTTAAGGCAGTCAGGTCTTTCCTGGGGTTCTGCAACTTCTACAGGAAGTTTATCACAGGTTTCTCCAATCTTGCTAAACCACTCACAGACTTGACAAAGAAGTCGTCCAAGTGGGAGTGGCTCCCCATTCATGCGGCAGCATTCTGGACTTTACAGAAACAATTCCTTGCATCTCCCATCCTTTGCTTACCTGACTCATCCAAGCCATTTTAGGTAATGACTGACACCTCTCTGGTTGCCTGCAGGGCCATGTTGATGCAGAAAGACAGGAATGGTGACCTCCACCCCTGTGCCTATTTTTCCTGCACCTTCTCCCCAGAAGAGTGCAACTATGACATTTATGACTGAGAGCTCTTGGCGGTCATCTGCACACTGGAAGAGTGGCGACATCACCTCTCAGGAACCCCTAATGTTGTCACAATTCTCACTGACCACAAAAACTTAGCCTACTTCAAAAGCCACAGAATCTTTCATGACAACAGGCATGCTGGATGCTATACCTGATGAGTTTTGACCTGGAATTCCATCATCTACCTAGATCACAGATGGGCCCAGCCAACGCTCTCTCTCGCCTAATGAACCCTGACACCTCCTCTGACAATGACCAAGTAGCCCTATTCATGCCGGTAACAATGGTCCAGGCTATCGACATGGGGTTGAAGAATCTGGTGGCACTCACCACCCCAACCAATCTGTTTGTTCAATGACAACTGCAGGAGATTACTTCAGCCTACTCTATCAACCGCACTACCCCCTTGGATTGGTCCTGGAGGGACAATCTATTGTATTTTCGAGGAAAGCTCTACATCCCTGAACCTGCCCACACCAAGCTTGTATAAGAAACTCACGAGCATCCTGCTCATGGTCACCCAGGCCAGTTCCGCCTGTTACACCTACTCCAGCAGGACTACTGGTGGCCAGAAATGGCT
>JBBPKP010000376.1:0-13505 GCA_038089335.1 Boletellus aff. obscurococcineus | reverse complement strand
CCATGGGGGTGTCGTGGTGTGCAGTGATTACCGCCATCCTGAGGTCTTCATCGTCCGGGGTGAAGATTTTTCCTTCCTTCTCGAATACTCCGTCCTCTGTTATCCTGAAGCCCCTGTCTTCCATGTCGGCAATCTGGGACTCCCACATCTTTATCGTTCCCACGCAAATCCTATCTCGGATCGCGTCTCCTTCCAACTCCATTTTTGTGGTTCGGGTACTCATTTTCCCCAGTTCCATGAGCGTCTGTTGCTGGTTATCGTTTTCGATCCCCTCGGCATGATCTTCTCATTGCGATAGCGCATCCACCTTGCCCATGGTGGCGCCGGGCTTGTGTACCCATCTGTAGTCGAAGTGGGATAGGTACTGGGCCCATCAGGCCTGCCAGCAGTTGAGATCTTGCTTCTCCATGAACCACTGTAGGTTCTGGTGGTCGTTCCAGATTTCGAATTGGTGCCGGGCTCCTTCTAGGTAGTGGCGCCATTGTTCTAGCGCCCGGATCATGCTGAGCATTTCCTTATCGAACACCTGATAGTTTCGTTCAGTGTCGTTAAAGGAGTGGGAGTAGAAGGCGACTGGGTGCCACTTTTTGTTTACTTTGGCCGATAGCACAGCTCCCGTGGCAAAGTCCAATGCGTTGGTCTCAAGGCGGAGTTCCGAGTCTAGATCCGGTGTGACCAGGATTGGGGCTGTAGTGAATTTGTATTTGAGGCCGTCAAAGGCCTTCTGCTGGGCTTCTCCCCATGTGAACGGGACGTCCTTTTTAGTTAGGTTATTAAGGGGCCTGGCGATTGCTACGTAGTCTTTGATAAAGCGGCGGTAGAACTTGGCGAGCCTGAGGAAGCTTCTCACTCCTCAGAGATTCTTCGGCCGTGGCCAGTCCAGGATTGCTTCTACCTTGTCCTTTTCCATCTTTATCCCATTCTCGCTTACGATCATTCCCAGGAACTCGACTTCTTTTGCCGAGAACATGCACTTCTCCAGTTTCATGAAGAGGTTGTTTTCTTCTAATCTCTGCAGAACTTCCTTTACAATCCGTTCGTGTTCCTTGGCATCATCCGTTTTGGTGAAGATTAGGAGGTCGTCAATGTATACCACGACTACCCCTTCCATGTCTCCGAAGATGTTGTTCATCATGGACTGGAACGTCGAGGGGGAGTTCATTAGTCCGAAGAACATAACTACCGGCTCGAATGAGCC
Source organism: Boletellus aff. obscurococcineus (assembly GCA_038089335.1). Taxonomy (NCBI): domain Eukaryota; kingdom Fungi; phylum Basidiomycota; class Agaricomycetes; order Boletales; family Boletaceae; genus Boletellus; species Boletellus aff. obscurococcineus. The sequence continues at coordinate 12,307 of JBBPKP010000376.1, read as the reverse complement.
GTGGTGGCATGTGAATGCAGCCTTCCATTCGTCTCCTTCTTTGATTCGGATGTTGTTGTATCCCCATCAGAGATCCATCTTTGTGAAGAGTTTGGCTCCTTTTAGCCGATCTACGAGTTGCGATATGAGCAGGAGTGGGTAATTGTTTCATACCATGTGCTCGTTCAGGTAGCGGTAGTCCTGTACCATGTGCTTCTTGCCATCTTTCTTAGGTACAAAGAAGACCGGGCTGGTCTGCGGGGATTTGGAGGGGCGGATGTACCCTTTCCTTAGTTGATCGTCTATGAATTCCAACACCTCTTCTTGTTCCTTTGGGGATAAGGGGATGATCCTTCCCTTCTTCGGCTTGAAGGTCTCTTTTAGGTCGATGGCATGATCCCAAGGCTTCCTTATGGGCATCCGTTCCGATTCGCCTTTCGAGAACACCTTCTTCCACTTCCAGTACTTCTTCGGCACGAGTTCTTCAACCGTGCTTCCTGGTGATACCCATATTTCCGGTAGGGTACTCCTGATTCGGTAGGCCTCCCAGGCCTCGTGTTGTTCCCATAGCTGGGTGTGCCTGCTGTGGTGTAGTTCCTTACATGTGTGCGGGCAGCGGGTGGTCTTTACCTCTCCGGTCCTCCAGTTGATTTCCAGGTTGTGGTGCTTTAGCCAGGTGTGACCCAGGATCAGGGGAACGTCGGCCAGTTCCGTGACTTCCGCAGTGAGGATCTCTCGGTGGTTATCGATTTGAACGATGAGTTCGGCAGCGTGGGTGATTCTTCCAGCGGAGTTAGTTGTGCTGTCCACGTTGTAGACGCTTACTGGTCAGCAGAGCGGTCGCATGGGGATACCGCAGGCTAGTGCCCATTTACGGTCTAGGAACACGTGGGAAGCCCCACTATCTAGGAGCGCGGGCACCTCGTGCCATGTCAAGTTGTCTTGCCAAGCGGCAAGCCATAACGGGACATGGACCTCTTCTTCCTGATGGATGGTCCTCGTGTATCGTGGGGTCGGGTTTTCTTTTTTCGGCTCGGGTGTTGCCTTTAGAGGGGAATTAAGCACCGGTTTGGAGTCCTGGCCGCGCTCGTTAGTCTCTCAAGACGCCCCTGACATCGTATCCTGTATGTGCGAGTTTGTTAATACAGTTTTACCTGAGTCTTGAACCTTGTCCTTTGCAACCTTAGCACCCAACGCGCTCAGGTTGCCTTGTGAAAACCCTTGAAGGCCGTTCTGAATTTGGGTTCCGGCGCCTTCTCTGTTTCCTTGGCTTCTTCTTGTCCGGCACCGTCCGGCTTCTTGAGTGTGCCATCAGACATCTTGCGGGCCCAGTAGGCTACGGCTTCTTCTTCCGGCATCTTCCTCTAATCTTCTTCTATTGCGAGGCGGGTCTGTCGCTTCTTCTTCGAACATGACCCTAGGTGATCCCCGCAGCTTCTTTGGCATTCGGGGCATCTAGTGCTTGGCTGTGGGCATTTCACCGCGAAGTGTCCCTGGTCTCTGCAGTTCCAGCAGCCTGCTGGTGCGGATGGGGTCCTTGTCAGGGTGGCGCAGGTGTCTCTGTGGTCGCGCTTCTGTTCTTTGGCCTCCAGGTCCTTTTTGGATGAGGCGGTGGCGAGTCAGTAGTCCTCAAAGGCCCTGCCAATGTCGCGTACTTCTAGAAGGGTTTCATTAATGGTTCCCTTCCTTCCTTCTTGCCTTAGTGTAGAGTTCCTGCTTTATCTCCTCGGAAACCCCGTGTTCGAGTAGATACACGCCGAAGGTTTCATCTACCTGCGCGCGCGTTTGTAGTGCCCTCCATTTAGCAATGAAGGTGTCGATGTTGGTGGTGCCCTGTTTCAGCACCATGAGTTGATTGAGGGCGAAGTCCCTCGTGTGAACTGGGCGGAACAGCCCCTCGATCTCGTTCTTTAGATTTACCCACCATCCTAGATGCGGGTTTCCTTCTGCAAGCTTTTCCAGCTCCGACTCGGCGAATGGCCCGGCCTTAGATCCCTTTAGCCGCGATAGTACGGCGTAGGTGTGGTTCTTTTCCGTGGGCGGGCAGTCGTATTCGAGGTCCAGCAACGACGTTGGGACCAGCCTGAACGAGGCAGGGTTGGCGTCCAGCCAGGCCTGCATCTTCATCCACCATTCTTCGAATTTGGCTTTGGACCCGTCATACTCTCCGGGGTCCGCGAAGATCTCAATCTTCGAGCTTCCTTTGGCAGTTGTCCCTGGGGTGCCAGCCCATTCCTGTAAACCAATGAATTCGCAGACATGCTGGTCCGCTTCCTGTGCCCTGGACTCTGCGGTCTGGGCTCTCTGCGTGGCATCAGCAACTACTTCAGCAGCCCGGTCTCGTTGCTCGATGAGTTCCTGGATTCTCGTCTGCTGCAGGCATAACTCAGCGGCCTGCAGGGCCAATTGGTTGACCACGTCCTTGAGTGAGGGTTGGGTAGCCATCTAGTCGTTCTGGGTGGGGAATTCGTCTACGGCATTGACATGCCAGTTATTGTCCATAGGTTGCCATGCGTTCGCTGTCTGGGGATCGTTGGTGATGATTTCGAATGTGAGCTCTCTGGTAACTTCTCTGCGGATGAGGATTATGGACTGGCAAAGTCGGGTTCGCTCGTGGATCACTCGGGCGTAGATGGAGTAGATCAGGTATATTATTACCAGGAGGGGGGTGATGACTAGGGTGAAGAGATAAAGGGCGAGCTTATCTATCAGCGCCGTGGTGGGCGTAGTGCTCGGTGAGGGCGGAGGTAAGGGAGGCGGGGTTTGTCTGGGTAGTCTTCCTTCCTTAGATGGTCGAAGCAGTACCAATGTACCCTTTGGAGGTGGCGGCGGATGGGGCGGGGCTCGGCCCAGATGTCCTGGGGCGTGGCGGCAAGCAGGGGTGGAGCGGGTGGCTCCTCTGGGACTGGGGTGAGGGGGCTTTCTGACCTTTCCTCCCTTCTCTCTCTTTGCCTAATCCCTTCTGTGACTAGGTCCTCAACTGCTCTAGGCAATGGTGGCCCGAAATCCACTCTTCGAATAGATGATACAACCCACGATTCTCCCAGTTTAGTATGGGAGGGTACTTGAGCTCCAGGCTGAAGGAAGGGCAGGACGATGCATTCCCAGGGGTGGCACGGCGGGAGCTTGCAATGGACACGTAGCGGGGCGGAGGGGACTGGTATATGACCAGATCGTCGTTGGAATCCCGGTCTGGGTTGTTGGGGTCGACGAGGGCGGCAGAGGGGTTGACGGACTCTTCTTTCACGCGGATGGGTGCCCCGTGCACTAGGCCTGGTGGGGTGGCTGATTCTCTCTCTGATGGCTGTGGTAAAGACACTAACACCCGTTAGTATCTTCCGAAAAGCCCTAGCTAGCAGTATGGTGCTTGGCAAGTGCCCCGGTGCGCTTACTGATGATCCCTGGCTACGCTAAGCTGGATCCTGCGAGGTGGTGACAGTGGCAACGAGGGCTTGACGGCGGTGCGGTCAAGTGGTCGTCGATGTGAGTTCAGTCTAGTGAAACAACCCAACTATAGCCTATGTCCGGACACGTATAGCAGTCCAGCAACTGGGCTTATGAAGGGGAAGTAGACTAGAGGTGAGAGTAAAGAGCTAGCGAGGCTAAGCCCTGATGATGAAGGTAAGGTCCAAGAGACTGAACTGGGGTTCCAGCTCAGTCGCCCGGGTTTATATACTATCCTACTGTTTGTACATGTTTGGTAGCGACGGTGCTAGTAAGCGAGAGGTGGCCCGATTGGGCGTATCGTAAAAGTCCGTGTGAGTTGTACCATATGAGTCACCTGCTGCGCAAGGCTGTGTGGGCTGTGCATCAGTGGCTGAAACGTAATGGGGGCAGTGGCACAGCCTTGCACAGCGCAGAGATGAAAGGGGGCTATGGTACAGCCTTGCACAGTGTGGAGATGAAAAGGCTGTGCATGGCAACGATGGCTGTGCCGCGGGAATGGAAGTCTGAAGGCGAAGGCGGCACTAGCCCTGGTAATGTATTCGTATTGTAGAAGGGGTTTCCCTGCCAAGGGTTAGCTAAGGGTTAGCAGGTGAAATGTACTAGGGTTAGGTTGTCCGTGGTTAAGTTAGGTTGCAGAAAATGGTCCGTAACATGGGCATTCTGGGGGTAGTTGTCCAATTGGCGGTTCATCAAAAACGTCCTTAAACTTGGCGTACACTGCCAGTAGTGTTACTTCTTTTAGTCCAGTTTCCTGGGCAATCTGGGTAGAGATGGTAGTCTTGCGGAGGGCTTCGGTGATATACCCGTCGGGGTTCTTTCCCAGGTAGTGAGCGACATAAGATTGGCCTCCGCGAATTTGAGTGGGGTCAGGGGGTAGTTCCATTTTCTGAGTGGCCCAGTCAATAGTGGGGTTTTGCTTTCTCAGCCAGTCCATTCCTAGAATGAAGGGGTCTTTCCCACAAGCGATAACGTAGCAGGTTATCATTTCCTTGTGGTTGTCAATGATCAAGTGAATATCGACAGTTTCCCTAACTATCCCGGCCAAGTTGAGGGTTCCATCGACGTTTCGCGCTAGCAGAGGGGAGGGGAGTTGCTTGGTTTTCCATTTGGCCTTTCACACCAAGTCCTTATTGGAAAAGGAGGAGGTGGTGCCACTGTCTATCAGGGCAAGGGTGTCTACAATTTTTCCATCTTGTTCCAGAATAACAGGGACTTTGATTGCTTTAGTGGTACAGCTGGATACAAGTACAGAAGAGGGAGAGCTTGACGTAGCTAAAGCCCTCCCCATCCAAAACCCTTGTGGTCGGCGGTGGTTTCTGTGCGGTTGACCATTTGCTCCTCTTCGGGATTCCCTCCAAATGCCATCTTCATTGTGTGCAAGATTTTGTCTTGGGTGAATGGCAGGGTTCCTAGGTAATCTTCTACCAGGGAGGTCTCCGTCTTCCCAATCTTCTGTGGGGGTTTGCTCGAGGTTCCTAGCCTCTGCCCTTCTTTGTGGTTTGTCGACCTGCATCCCACTTGGTGGCAGATGAAACACTTATTATTCTTCATGTGCTCAGCCCGTTGGGCAGGGGACAGTTGAGTGACATCAACATCCATGGCGTTTGGGTTGGTGGATCGTCCGTTTCTAGCATAGCTTCATCTGGTGGGGATATACTAAGAGCGAGCCCAGAGTTGTCTTACTTGGATGAAGTTTTGTTTGAAAATTCAGGCTTTAATGATCCAGTCCTGCCAGGTTGTCAGTTGGGGATTAATCATGGCCATCATATTGGTGAGGGAGGTGGAAACTCAGCAATTTAGGATGTCAATGAGAATGTTGTCATGTTCTGTGTCGAGTTTGCTTCACCCTATGGCAATCTCGAATGCAGTGATGAAGTTGTCAAAGCTGCTGCATTTCTGGTAAGGGGGTAGTGTGCACTCGGCAGTGTCGGGGTAGTCTATTTGCTTAATCGGGTAAAGCTGGTTCCTGGCCTTCTCCTGCAGGCCAGCTGGGATGAACAAATTGGTGAACATGTTCTCAAATGCAATCCATGTGGCTCCCTGCACCTTAGGGTACCAAGTTTCAGTAAAAGAAGCTGGTTGTCCTTCTGCAATCTTATTTAGACAGGTGAGAATCATGATTTCATCATTGTTGTAGACTCCTGGGTTTATATAGAAGTAAGCCTTTATGGCGAGCAGCCATCTCTGGGCGTTTTCTGGTTTTCTGTTAAAGTTGACGGGCAAGCCTGCCTTTAGTTCACTGGTTCTCGGCAAAGTGGGTGCCATGGGGACTGCTTGCAGCTGCTGCTGGGGTGGTTGGGCCAGCTGGGCCGGGGGTGCTTGTCCTGGTTGATTCATGGATCTCTGGGAAGTGGGGGTAAGGGCTTGTTGGACTGCTTGGTCAACATCGTCAAGACTAGCAAGGGCTTCCTGGAGGGTGGCCTGGATGGTGATAAAGTGGAGGGGAGGGGTTGATGCTCTAGTGATGGTTTGGGGGGTGTGGGCAGTTGAGGCAGAAGCAGATAGGGGATTTCTCTGGGGTTGAATCTGTGGGGTGGAGAGGGTTGGTGGTTCCAGGGAGAGAACAGGGGCAGCAGGCAAGGTAGTAGTCAGTGCTCTTTGTCTTCTCTGCTGAAGGAGTGGGTTCGGCGGTGGCAGTCTTCCTGACACTCTTTGCGGTGGGGGTGGTTCAACGTATGCGGGCTCATAGGTTGGTTCCTCAAGGGTAGTCTCCCCTTCTTCCTCGGAAGACTCTAGGGGTTGGTAGCTCTGGTATTCATCTCTTCCGGACGTCTTGAAATAGTCTCGCCCTTCTGTGACAATGGCAGGGGCAGTGGGGACGAGTTAGATCTTTTGTTATGCTATGTGTAAAGTCCAACTGTCAAGCACTTCCTCAGGAGTGAAGTGAAGTCTCAAAGGGATCCTGTCTCGCTGAGTAGAACGACTGCAGCGGCAACGAGTTAAACTCTAGGTGTGTTAAGCATAGATCTAACTAGGGGACAAGTATGCGACTCGCGGGTATTTATGTATCTGGGGAGAACAAGTTAACTATCAGGAGAAGTTAACGAGGAGGGAAGGCGAGTCCATTCTGGAAGGCGAGGGCATAGGGTAATACCACAAGAGGAAAGCGACTGAGTAAGACAGGGCAAAGGGCAAAAGGAAATAGAAGGCGAGGGCGAAGGGTATAGCCCGTTAGGAAGGCGAGTCGGTGACGTTGCTGGTGGTAGAAGTGGAGGGCGAATGCCTAGTGGGATACTCATTGTCGAAGTTGAGAATGTCCTGCCAGGTAGTGTACGAAGGGTCGTCGACAAGTTTGCGAAGATGGGAAGGAAGATGATAGACCAAAGGGGAAACGTCTAGAGGTCTGGCCATCGGCTGGGGGGACCATCAGAACTGGAAGTAGGTTTCTAGGAAGGATGCCCGCTGTTCCTCTCACTGTGGATCAGGAGAAATCATGACAAGGACCCAATGAGTAAGGATCAGAGCAGAGGTGAAGGTGTCCTTAAGCCACTGGAAAGCAGAGTGACAGTCGTTGGAGAAGTTCCATGGAGCACCCTTATGGGTGAGGTGGGTCAAAGGAATAATGATATTGAAGTAGTTGTGGATAAAGTGCCAGTAGAAGTTGGCAAAACTGAGGAAGGACTGTATATCCTTGACCTTCCAAGGCTTAGGCCATTCCCAGATGGCTTTAACTTTATCGTTGGACATGATAAGTCTGGTTAGAGATAGGCAGTATCTGAGGTATTCAGTGGAGTTGGTGTGGAATTCGCACTTCTTAGGCTTTGCATAAAGTCTGTGTTTGCAGAGTCTGCAGAGGACCTCACGGACATGCTTGCAGTGAGTGGACTTGTCTGCGGAGTAGATCAGGATGTCATTCAAGTAGACTATGATGCAAACATCTAAAAGATTAGCGAAGATTGTGTTGACAAATTGCTGGAATGCCACTGGGGTGTTCCTCAGACCAAATGGCATGACATGCAACTCATAGGAGCCGTAGCATGTGCAGAATGCAGTTTTCCATTCATCTCCTTTGGTAATGCAGACCAGATGGTACACATGCCAGAGGTTGATTTTGGTATAGATCTTCACATGGCTTAGAGCATCTAAGAGGTTGGAGATACAGGGGACCAGATAGCAGTCTTTCTTCATAATCTTATTGAGTCCTTGGAAGTCGACACAAAGACGGAGTGATCCATCCTTCTTGCAGACAAAGAGGACTGGAGCGGCGTGGGCAGAGGAGGAGGGACAGATAAATCCATTGGCAAGATGCTCATCGAGGAATGTTTGAAGGGACTCAAGCTCGGAGGTGGAGAGAGAGTAGATAGTTCCAAGGGGAGGAGAGGTTCTGTCCTCCAAGTCAATCTTCAGATCATGTTCTCTATGTGGCACAAGCTTGGAAGCCTTGCTTTTGCTAAACACATCTGCAAAATTATGATACTCTGGAGGAACTCTGGAGAGATCAACCTATTCAGGGGTGATAACAGAGGCAGAGGAGGAATGGAGTTTGCTCTCCTTAGGGTGGAGTTGCAGGCTAAACTGAATGGAGCCCTCTAAACGACAAGCTAGCATAAAAGCTGGTGTGTTCACAAGAGTGATGGAGGGAGCCTGGCAATCAGAGGGACACGGTGAATCAGGGGTTACAGAGTCAGCCAGCAGAGGTAAAACTGGAGGCTGTGGAGGTGAGCTCAGAGGGGCTGGACTGGTTTGCTCTGGTGAACAGAATGCGATACTGCTTGAAACCCAGTCAATCAATGGATTATGGTGGGTGAGCCAGTTATGTCCTAGAATAAGAGAGCAGGAGCCATCCAGCAGAGTGACATAGAATGTCACTGGAGTGATGTCACCAGTCAGAAAATGAACGGAAAGGTTTGTAGCTTAAGTGATGGTGGAGTTCGATGTTCCATCGAAGAGGCGGAGTAGGAGCAGGGAGATGGAGTATGTTGAAAGATTGTGTTTATTAACAAAGGAACTGTCTATATGACAGTCGGAGGAGCTGGAGTCGATCAACGTGGGAAAAGAAGGGATGTCTATGGAATCTACGGAGACAGAGGGCATAAGAGAGTTTGGATCTGAGAGAGCGGACATGTTGAGTCAGAGCTCCTTTGGTGCACGGTCAGAATCAACACAATCTTCAGTCCATGTGGAGTCTGAGAGGTCATGCACTATTTTTTGTCTCTATAGAGACCTCTGGTTTGGCTTTTGGAGTTATGGTTGTGGCCCCACAGGCTTTGGATGCATGTAAAGAGGACTTCAGGCAGTTCTTAGCCATGTGGCCAGCCTGACCACAGAACATGCACAGCTTATTATTGAAGCGGTGCTTGCGCTTGGCAGCAGTGAGCTTGCTGTCTTTTCTGAGCTTAGACGAGATGTTGGAGTTGGGGGCAGAGGTGGTGGCTTTGCCCTTGGACTTCTTGGAGTCCTTGGAGCCACCAGAGGAGCTGCTGGAGTGCAGTGCAGAGTTGGAGGGTTTATCAGAGGACTTTGGGGAAGACGAAGTGTTGGCAGAGGGCTTGGCCTGCCACAACAATTCTAACTTGCACTCCCAGTAGCATGCATCAATGGCTTGTGCAAGCTGTCGGAGTTCAACGAGGGTGGGGGGTTTCCCAACACAGGAAATCTTGTCTTTGATGTGGTCTGGAAGACTGTTGTAGAAGTGGTGCCAGAGGGTGCCACCTCCGTAGCTGTAGACTTGTGAGGCAATTCTATTAAACTCCACAACGTATTTGTTGATGCGTTGACCATCCTTCATACTAAGGTGGTCAAGCTGATGTTCCACATCTTCAACAGGGTCATGTAGACCAAAGTTTGTCTGGAGTTCCAGGACAAACTCCTTAAAATTGTCCATCAAAACTGAACGGAGTGTGGGGTCTTCCATCTAGAGGAGGTCCAGTTTGAACCATTTCAGTGCCATGCCCTTCAAGTATGACTGCACGAAGGTGACTTTTGTGCAGTCGGTTCTGAAAGTCTTGGGGCAGTCTTGGAAGTTTAATTCACACTGGACCAAGAATACCTGGAGTTTGCAGGGGTCTGTCCCATTAAACTGATCTGGTTCTTGGACCTTAGTGCACTGGGAGGTTTTGGAGGTGGGACGATGGGAGGAGGAGTGGGTGAGTTTGATAATTGCATTTGCTAGCTGAGTCAGAGTGTCACAAGGGATGAACTTGTTCTCAGAGTTGGAGGGATCAGGGTTCCCATCATCTCCAGAGAATTCGATATTGGAGGGGTCATCTCCAGGGTCATCTCTGGGGTCTCCTCTGGGTTCTCCTCCAAGGCTTGGAAAACACATAGAGCTTAGAGGTCCACCATTATTTGGAGGGGTTCAGAGGGATTGCTCCCTAGAGTGACAACTAGAGCTGGGTTCATGGCCTTCATCTCTTATTTCAGTTATGTGTGCTCCCAGAGTGGGAGACACAGGGCATCATGAGGTGGATGCAGATGGTGCAGGGGTGTGTTGAGCAGAGAAACTGTGAAACTGCTCAATGAGCACATGTCCTCAACAGTTGCTCCCGAACATGGAGAGTGGATTTGAGCTAGGGTATGGGGGTGGGTTGAAACCCAGAGCACAGGTGCAAGATCTGGTGGTATGGGTTGCCATAGGTGAAACTCTTGACAAGGATGAGTTCAAATATACTGTTAAGACTGGGTCAACTCCAGTCTAACTCTGGCTAACTCTGAAGTTATGTAAGATGGATCAGAACTTGGCTTCAGCAACTTGGAGTGGAGCGCTGCACCCTTGCCAGAGTCTGTGTCCCAGATTTGCAGAGGTCAGAGGTAAGACTTAACATTGACTAGCAACCAAGTCAAGCAGAGGGTCAGAGGAGAGTCAAAGACTCAAGCGGAGGTCAGAGGAGTTGATCTAATTTGATATTCAAACTGAGGAAAGTGACAAAGTACAGAGGGGTTTATATACTACAGGGCAGAAGACAAAAGGGGTTATAGGAGAACAGATTATGGATGTGCAGTCAAATGACAAACAGTATCATATATTTGAGATAGAGAGAGAATATCAGAGAGCATGCATGCACCAGGCAACACTCGTTAAGTGAGCCTGCAGAAGATGGAATATATTTGTAGTGAGCATATGGAACAAAAAGATAATAGATCTACGGAGTGGAGTAAGGAAAGCAGAGTTCAACTCTGGAGTCTAGGGGTTGTGGATCACTGAGGTGATGCCAGGGTTGCACAAGTGCGGGTGGAGTTATCTGGAGTTGGACAGGAGTTGCAGAATATGACAGGGTGCCCAAACCCTCTCCCAACCCAAACAATGCTCAGACTGAGGGGGTGAGCACTGGATTATCCAATCTGACCATTGCCATAACTCCACCTACCACCACTTGCAAAGGTACACCAGACCCAACTCCCATACCTCTTGTATCAGCATCATCTGCAGCTTAACCTGCACCTTCCCCTCTACCATCAGCCCCAGCTCCTGTGCCCGCTCCCAAGCCTGCACAGCCACCTCCCTGACAATCCAAACACATCACCTGACTGTTATAGAAGAAGGAAGCTGCTAACAGACAAGCAGCCAAGAAAGCTGAAGCCCAAGCCGAATGCAAGGCCCTGCATGAAGCCTGGAAATAGCTTATGGCAGATGCAGCTGCTGAACCTGCTGAGCCATCAGCAACTGGAGCAGCCGCCCAGACAGCCTACACAACTGTCCATGGCAAGGACACCCCACAGAATTTCCATTAGGCCATCTCTGGCCCCGACGCTGATAAATGGTGGAAAGCCATGCACAAGGAGCATAACCTCCTGCAGAAATGAGGTACATGGGAACTTGTTGACCAACCCAACAACTGCAAGGTCATTGGTTGCTGCTGGATCTATGTCATCAAACACAGTCCCAATGGCAAGATTGCGCACTACAAGGCACACCTGGTCACATAGGGTTTCTCACAAGTCCCTGGGTGTGACTATAGCAACATGTTCTCCCTGACAGTCTGACTCAACTTACTCTGTGTCATTCTCCATTATACAGCGGTGCACAGATGGCATCACAGCCAAGACAACGTCACTGGCACATTCCTACACAGCAAGATCAACCATGAGATCTACATGCAGCAACCCAAAGGCTTCTCAGATGGAACTGGCAGAGTCACCTGACTCCTACTCAGCCTCTACGGGATTGAGTAAGGTTCCTACCTATAGAACAAGCATATGCACAAGAAGCTCAGCTCAAAAGGCTTCACTCATCTCCTGTCTGACCCCGCAGTCTACATCTGCTGCGCTGCCACAGACACAGCCATCACCATGATCCATGTTGACAATGTGCTAACCATTGTGAACTCCAAGGCAATGCTCATGAACACCCGCCAGCTCCTCCACAGTCTGTTCAAGATAAAGGAGGAAGACCCTGACTGGCTAATGGGTGTGAAGCTCACTGACAACTGCCACAGACACACTGTCATGCTGTCCCAAACCTAGTATGCTGAGTCACTACTCAAACAGTTCCACATGGACATATGCAACCCAGTTAGCATGCCAATGGACCCAGGCACCACTCTAATGAAAGCTAACTGCTCAGAGTCCAATGAGGAGAAGAAGAAGATGTCAAAGTACCCCTACCGCAAAGCCCTTGGCAGCATCACTTGGCTCACCATCATGTCACACCCAGACCTTGCCTATGCCACCAGCCAGCTCAGCCAGTACAGCACCAACCTTGGAAAGGCCCACTGGAACACACTCAGAGGTGTCCTCAAGTACTTATGGGGCACCCATAACTGGGCACTCACACTCAGCAGAGTTTCAGGTGACAACTTGGACCCCAACATTCTCACTGGCCACACAGACACAAGCTGGGCATGTGACCCTGATGACCACCACTCAACCTCTGGCTATGTCTTCTAACTTGGTGATGCAGCCATATCATGGAACAGCAAGAAGCAGTCCAACATTGCTATGT
>JBBPKP010000374.1:0-13521 GCA_038089335.1 Boletellus aff. obscurococcineus | reverse complement strand
ACGGGGAGAGAACGTACCGTGGCGTCCTGCCCAGGTACATGCACGTTCATGCCCCAAAGACCTGTCCAGGTGTGGCGGTTCAGCTTCGAGGTCCGATTTAAGCGCAGCGAGCGAGGAGGGAGGGAGGGACTCGGAAGGAGGGATAGAACGTTACCTGTGACCAAGTTCATCGGTAAGAGCACGGTACCGAGCGCAGTCAGCTTCGAGAGGACGTCGTTGATCTGATTGTTGGCGTCCGTCATCTCGACAGAGATTTGGGCGAGGTAGTTGGAGTGCGAACGGGAAAGGATCTTTTCATAATGGTTCAAGTTTTGGGTCATCGTGATCAGGTGATCCTAGGGTTGAACGAAGGCGTTGGTTGAGCGATCCGAATTTTTGGTTTCTCGCGCCAACGAGAGGGGCATACCTGGATGTCAGAAAGATACAAGCCCTGGAGAGAACAAGTCGCTTAGCACCAAGGGGGGATCGTAGAGAAAAAAGACCAACGATATCCGACGTGGGTGCCACCCTCCAATTCTCGTTACATCGTTTCGCCAAGCCCTTCACGACGTCCGCTTTGTTCCCCATCAATCTCAGCAGTCCCATCACCTTCTTCCGACACGTCCCGATCCGGCGCAACATGTCGCTTTGCTCGGCTCCTTTGAGGATGAGCACAAGTTCGTCGATTGAGTCGACTTCGTACTCGATTGATTGGATGAGTGGCCCAAAGGCATCGGTAATATCGTCGATCAGGGCATACGAAATCCAGTCCGATGTAACATTGATATAGTCCTTGAGTTGCTTGATCCGACGGCGAACGTTCTGTGGGTGTGGTGTTGGACGAAAATGGAACTAGCTCACGACCGCAAGTTGAGATGAGAAATCAGGTATGCGCACGAGAAGAGAGGAGTACATACAGACAAGGTGCCCTCGCGGAAGACCACGATGTACATGTTCAAGGGCTCGAGATAAGTAGGGCTGTACGGATCTTGATCGAAGCCTCTAAAACAAACGAGGTAGTAATTACGGAAGAGTTCAATCTTCTCGCGAGCTTCCTCCATTTGGATGTCTTCCGTAGTCAGGGGGTGGATGGAAAACACCTTGGGAATGTCGTAAGAATGGGATGCATGCAAGGAAAATAAAAGTCAATGCCATCACCTTGCTTAGCACTTTCATCTCTTCATCTGTAGGACTCTGTACATCGAGCCACCATGTGTTCACCCCAGCATCAGCACTTGTTTCCAGTCCAGAGTTATTCGAGTGGCGAGGTTCACCTTTCTCCGCGGGACGCCCGGAGAACCCATTGCGATAGCTGCCCGGCACTCCCTCGGGGGTCGATGGGGTTCTTTGCCCTCTCGGAATGGAAATCCGCGGTCGAGGAGGGGGTACAGGTGCGGTAGTGACAGATCCTCCCGCGTCGTCACCCTGTTTCAAAGCAGGACAGAACAAGTCCTCAAAGGATTGCCCTTCCGCCGGGAGCTCACAAAGGCTCCGGGCATGTATGGTCGCTGATAAGGCATCCGAATAAAAAGAGAATCTATATGGTCTATCGTGACCTGGAGACACGATACCGCCGACACCTGCCGGAGGCGGGGGTACGTATCGGTAGAACGTGCTAGAGACATCCTCAGACGAGGGGACCGCGCTGAGCTGACCGGTAGCCATGAGTCTCGCTGGAAAGCCCGGTGCTGACTCATTCGCTTGGTGTTCGAAGAGCGCCACTTTTCCCCTCCGTTGGGGTCGAGGCAGAGGCGCGCTCTCGCTAAGCTTGCGTTGACGACCACCGTGGCGCTGAGGAGCGGTAATAGTCACATCAGTCGAATCAAACGAGCTACTTCCGGGCAGCAGAGAAGACATCTGCTGCCCGTCGTCCCGCTGCTCTTTCGAACGCCGAAGCCGAATCACTGGTGGCTCAGAAGGTGACGTGAGACCCAGACTCTCCTTCTCTTCAGTAGCGAAGTTTTCCAGAGGTGAAAAGTCAAACACAGATCGAGGAGATGCGATTTGATACCGCGACAGGCGCTGGCTCTCGACGGCGGCATACACTGAAGGATCTGGAGCCTCATTGATTCCGATCCCGAGAGGAGGTACCGAGCCTGATACAGTGCCCTGAGGACCGTCACCAACGACGCCTTGGCCAAAAGGGTGCTCGTCCGCCCCGCGAGCCAGCTCGAGGTCGCGTTGTTCGGCCGCGGACAGGGAGCCAAACGGAGGTTGTGCGCCTTGGAGGAGGCCATCGAAGGGAGAGGAAGACAGCACGACGACTGTCTCCTTCCGCGCGCGGGAGAGTTGGAGTGCCATGTCCACGTCCATCGTTCGCTGTCGTTCGCGTACTTCCGGGTCGTTTGGATCAAAGGAGCGCGTTTGGGTTGGGGATCCGCGAGCACGGATAGCATCGGCGGAATCAACCGGGCCTGAAGTATCTATGTAGGTTCTCCGCTTTGTGGGAGACACGCCTCTAACTGAAGGAGGCGAAGGAGGGCCTGCCGGAGGATCGTCGAACGGAGAATGCATTTCTCTACTTGAGTCGTGTGCGGCGGGCTGCTGTGCGGTGAACAGAATCATCAGACAGCATGGACGAGGGAGACATCACCTTGCTGGTAAAAGACGAGCCAGACCGTCGATAGCAGGAAATATAGCGTCTCACGTGTCGCCGTGAGTCACATGACTGTCGTGCCGATCTCAACAGGACCAAACACCGTCCTCTACCTCCTGCAAGTCTGCATCGTGCCGGTCCCAACGTTGCACCCGGTGCTCGACGCACGCCGACGTATTATGCTGGTGGGTATGTACAAATAGGCCTGATGCTGCCATCCCTCATCACCACGGGTTTGATCGTCCACCGATGCATCAATCACAAACCCATGCCTTCATCTGCCACATCATCAGAACCGCCATCTCCACACTAGCCATGTCGTACACTACATAGCCCTTCCGACCACCTATCCAGAACGCGATCGCTGCCACGATAATCCATCCCCATCGCACCGCGCCTCGCCACCCCGTCCTAGAGCGTTGTCATTTCCCAGAGACGGGCAGAAAATGGAGATCACCCACGTCATTTCAAGTGGCCGACCACGCCCGAACAGGTCCACGAGCACCAACGCCGGAACGACTTTAAACACATTGTGATCTCCGTTAAACGGGGTCGTGTACCCTACCGTCAAGACCGTTCGCACCCACACCACCAGAACTGGCGCGGCTAGTGGCAACAGCCACGTCATGAGCAGCAGCATGTGCGTGTTCTGGTTGTGCGCATTTCCAAACGTTGCTCGTGCAGAGGATGGACTTGAACGATCTGCCGATGTGTCGTCTTCACCAGCTGCCCTGTCACGCGCGGATGTGGGCGTGCTTGCTAGTGTCGAAGCAGAGCCTGGGTACAGCTTGAGTCGAGAAGTTGCAGTGCAGTTGAAGAGTTGTGTGATCCAGCACCCAAGGAACGCGACTTGCCACGGTACGAACAGAAATATCAATGCTAGCACGAAAGCCATGGAAATAACTGTGCTTCGTCGCACACCAACGCCTTCCGATTTCCTGTTTTCCCTTCGTCAGCGTGGGGATGCGCAGCACTATTTGTGATGAAGCACCTTTCGATAAACCCGTTCCTTAGCAGTCCGAGTGGCCACATCAGGGCTACCAGTAGCCACCAGCTAACGCACACCATGCCAGCTGCCACACCAACAAGGAGCACCGCCAATGCGGCCCCTAGCACCCCTAGCTCATTTCCAATCCCAAGAAAATAATCGCGGCCCAGGGGAAGTAATGATGTCACCCCGGCGGCCACCATTAACGCGGGCAGTCGACGCCGCGCGAATATACCCAACGAATTACCGACGCTTAGCTGTTGACCATCTATACTCCAAGAGTGAAACAACAGAAGTGAAACAATTCCGACACCCCAGCTGAGTAATGTGGTGGGATACCGGGCGCCTATCCTCCCCAGTGAGGCCCACCAGTCGATCGTGAGATGCGCTTCTGTGACGTCAGGACAGCCAGGTCCAGAAGGGTGGATCGTGATGTCCAGTCCATGAGGTGACACGGGGTGTAGAGACGGGACATAGGGACCAGAGGAATGCGCATGGAGGAAAACAGGTTGATGGGAGACAAGACGATGGTAATGGATTTCAGAGGCCTGCGAAGTGTGGACGAGCAACGGTGAGAATAGTGGACCTTGAATTACGCGTTAGCATGCGTTCTCAGTGCTGGTTCGCGACACGATGCGCATACCTGTACATGATGAATTGTACTCCTCCATTTTAGGGACGAGTCGATACACCAGCAACGCGGTAGCGGGCAGACGTGGAAGACTGATGTGCACCCTCGATCCTACGTCGCTGGCAGGCGGTAGCTGTACCTTTAGACCACTGAAAAGCATGTCTGTAGATGTAACCGTCAGGCTCCACAGCCTCGGCAAAGAGAAGGGAGCCACCTACCCGATAAGCTGAGCTCGCTCTCGATACTGTGCGTCCGGACGAACGATCCCGCAACCCAACCACGGCCCTCATTGCCGGCATCGACGCTGATCCTTACCCAGCTTTTGGCTTCAGGTGGAATCTCTGCTTCAAAAAACACTACGCCCTCGCTCTCGTCCACGCCCTCATCTGGTGCCGGAAATGGCTTGCCGGGAATCGGAGCAGGGAGGAGTCTAAGCGAACTCGGTACAACGGAGCTGCACACCACAGTTTCGTCGACGGAACGCTCCCCGCAAACGTGAACGGACACGCGCAGATCGGAAGTATGGTGCGGAGATACGCCCAAGACACTCCCCTGAGAGACGTACAAGACAAACACCCGACCGTGCGCCTCGTCCGGGGAACTCGGCATAGGCACAAGGTACGTCCGTTTCCCAATGGGACGGCCAAGAACGAACTGGGAGCCCCCAGGGAGCATCTCGTACGCCTCCCGTGTTAGGTTCAGGTCTCCGACGGGATCGCGGGGATCTGTGGGCAATGTAACCCCGTCTCTCAGCCACCGATCGAGCACTCGCACACGTTCCTCGACCGAATGCGTGAGTCCAAGCTCAAGCGCCGCTCGGGCGAGGCGCCACCGCACCTGGTGACACCACACCATCTCACGGTGTCCGACGCCCGTCCACGCGCCTTCGAGCGCAGACGAAAACACCGTTCGTCGATAGACGTGAGCCCCCGTCGACTCCGAGTGCTGTGGCAGAACGCACGACTCGGAAGGTATCATCGCATCCGTCGCCCCGCCGCAAACGGAGAGGATCGGTGTCTCGTCCTCGCGGAGTGTTCTTCGGTTTCGATCATAAATTTCGTCGATGCGCGCGTCGAAACGCGCTGGGGGAAGTGTGTGCGGGGTAGACATGGTGATGAGCACCTTGATGTGTCCGGAAGGGAGAAGCGCAGTGCCTACGACGCCGCCCATGGAATGCCCCATGACAATGATCTGGGTGTCAGGCGGGTAGCGGGAGAGAATATACTTGACTGCGGCGGAGGTGTAAGCAATCTGAGAATCGAG
The DNA here is from genome assembly GCA_038089335.1 of Boletellus aff. obscurococcineus. Taxonomy (NCBI): domain Eukaryota; kingdom Fungi; phylum Basidiomycota; class Agaricomycetes; order Boletales; family Boletaceae; genus Boletellus; species Boletellus aff. obscurococcineus. The sequence continues at coordinate 8,064 of JBBPKP010000374.1, read as the reverse complement.
AGTGGGACCATGGAATGCAGAGAGATCTTCGTTGAATTCCGCTGCAGGACATAGCGTTGAGCGCGAGGCAGAACTGAGAAGTGCGGTTACGGCAGCCTCAGCGAGAGGAGCTCACCGGCGTAAAAATCGACGGGTTTCCCCCCTCGCCCTGTGAATTCCTCCGAGATGACGAATGGCGAGGAGAAGTATTGCCTAGCAGCTGACGACGCTATTGAGCGTACCTGGTGCGACGATCCTGCATTCCCTGGTATGAACAAGACAGGAAGACCCATCGCCTACATAGTTGTCAGTATCCTTGAACGCTTCTGCCACCGAACCGAACCTGGCTAGGCTCCCATCCAACCTCACGATATAGCAAGAGCGAGTATCGGCTAGCATGTGGTGTCCAGGAGGTGTTGAATTCTGGCTGGAGGAGGTAGGAGGGCGACATCCACGACATCCGACATCCTTGAGGAGATACTAGGCTTGGAACGTCAGCTGTGGCACGGAAGACGGAGTACGCTATCAACAATGCAGCCAGGGCCAGGACTGTCGGTGCACTCCCGGTCATGGTAGACAGCGCCGAGGTGCGGGTGGCCAGCGGACATTACAGAACTTCCAACTGACATCACACGGGTCCATTGTTGTTCAAACTTCTTCCATTCGCCTCTATAACACCAGAGAACGAGCCACCGCAGTACACTACGGCGTAATAAGAGAACACAAAGTAGAGAAAAGATGCGACAGGTGAGACGATGCAAATAATGTGATGATAGAAACACCCAACGGATACCAATCGGCAACAATCAGTGTCCTAACACCCTGGGTGCAAATGGGAAGAGAAACAAGGGTGCACGAGACACCTGTCTAGTCCTCACCCTGGTTCTCGCCCTCCTCTTTCGAGTCTAGTTTGTCTACGAAATAGTTAAGAGGTGCTCTAGAAGACGCAAAGAATCAACACACCATTGTCTTGCATGTCTGATGTCCAGAGGGTGAGATTGTCCCGTAGTAGTTGCATGATGAGCGTCGAGTCTTTGTAACTCTCCTCAGAAAGTGTATCAAGCTCAGCAATAGCATCATCGAATGCCTGCTTGGCGAGGTGGCATGCACGGTCGGGACTGTTGAGGATCTCATAGTAGAAGACAGAGAAGTTCAAGGCAAGACCGAGGCGAATAGGGTGTGTCGGCGGAAGTTCAACATTAGCAACCTCCGAGGCCTCCTTGTAGGCAGCCAGAGATCTGTCAGCACTGTCCTTGCGCTTGTCACCGGTTGCGAATTCGGCAAGATAACGGTGGTAATCACCCATCCTGTACGATCCCGTCAAATACGGGGGAAAACGAGATGGAAAGTAGCTTACATCTTGTGATAGAACACCTTGGATTCGCCGGAAGCGGCTGAAGGGATAAGATGCTTATCAAGGACGTCGAGGATGTCTTCGCAAATCTTAGCAAGCTCATTCTCGATCTTCTCTCTGTAGCCCTTGATCATCGCAACCTGGACCTCATTGCCCTTGGACTCCTCCTTCTGCTCGATGGATGATACAATACGCCACGACGCACGGCGGGCACCAATAACGTTCTTGTATGCAACGGACAGGAGGTTACGTTCCTCCACGGTGAGCTCCTGGTCAGAGGAAGCAACGCGCTTCATGTTCTCCACCATCTCTGCGGCACATGATCAACATCAGACACGTGACCAAAGAAAGGAAGCGAATAACCCACCCTCATAACGCTCAGCTTGCTCGGCGAGCTTGGCAAGGTAGACGGAGTCTTCGCGAGATTGAGACATCTACAGCCGTGGCGCGATGAGTGTGGTGTTCGGAGCCAATAGACGCGAGAAAGACGCGTCGACGACGCGCCGATACACTTACTGGGGGTAGTAGGAAAAGGGGGTTTAAGATAGATGTGTCGCTGTAGGATGTGGTAAGCGATGAGCTCGTCGTGTTCGACGACGGCAAGAACAACGGACACGCACAGTATGCAGAAGGTGGGGGAAGATGATGGTTGCTGATAGAGGAGGAGCACACTGTCAAAATAAATGGAAAATTAAATTCAGAGCTGGGCAAAGGGTTCGGGCATAGGGCAGGGTATAGGGTATTTCCTTACTTGGTTTACTTTCCCACGCCACGCAACACAGCATTAGCGGTTCAAATCGTGTGATATGATACGGTATGTGAAATGATAGGTTCCCCGCATTGCCACTTGGCTGGGCCAAGTCGACGGGCCTGTCGTGTGCATGCTCGACTTTGCCTTACCGACTCACCGATTCAAACGCTGTTGCTACCTGTGGCGATTGCGGAGTAGAGGCTGGCAGAGAAGCTCGCTTTGGTTGCGCAAGACTACCCGACTCAGATAGCTACTGCCGGACAGCGACACCGCCGAAGCGGACTTCCTTGGTAACCGTTCAGCCTCGTTGGCATTGCCCTCGTTTCCCCTTGGCCCGGTGAGAACAAGGGAGGATTCGCATGCGAGACTCACTCCACCGCAATTTCTCAACCCGAACTGCGCTATGCTGTGCGCGCCGACAAGTACTAAGCAGGCACTGTCTTGGACGATGCCCAAACCAGGCGATACCGCCAAGCACCCCCAGGTTCATTCACGACCACTTTTGTTTCACAATAGATCCCGCTCAGAAAGTCCGCTGTACAGCGCAGCTCAGTTGGTTGCGCTGAACCCTCGCGTCGTTGACGAAGACTATAGAACCTGTCTCAGGCCCACTCCGACCGTGGAGGCGATACACTGACAATGACCGCCGGTGTCCCCACGCACGTGCCGCTATTGTCCTCATGTGGATCGTCATCATCAGCAGTCTCGCACCCGCCGCCGTGTGGTCCACACGAATGGTGGCCAATCGAGTATTTTCTCAAACAGTAACTGAGAGGCGACTTCCCTCCTGCGGGTAAGTACACCAATCCCTCTCCGACGCCAGTGATACCAATGTTCTGACTATGTACTCTCGTCGAGTCGTAAATGGTCATCCCTACACCTTTGGTTGTACTGTTCTTCGTATAAGCCCCGTTGCATTGCGCCTCGTTGTGACGTAAAGCCATACATGGTCTAATCACGCGCATTTGCATAATGGGTGCCCGCGATGACGCGTTTCGCCGCGCAATTGACGCGTCGATCGGGTCCTCCACGGTGGTGGCAACGAAACGCAAAGCGGGAGACGTCGACGACGGTCCGCCAGCTTCAAAAAATCGGGCACCGTCAATCAGGGCGCGCAAGCGCTCGTGAAGGCATTCCTCAGATGCCGCCACTGCCATGCGTGGCTAGTTGGTCCAACCCACCCAGCAAGTGAGAGATCTCGAAGGGGACTTGCAGTCTTCCTCCCAAGCTGGCCCTGTGCTGAAGACCGTGTTGCCAGAGCAACTCCAAGTTGCCGTCGAGAAACTTCGCAAGGGTGCTACAGTAACAGTGGCATCAAGAAGCAGGCGGCAGTAGGTCGTTTCCACGTCTAGACAGTGGTTTCTGACACCTTGTTTCGCCATCTCAGCGGAAACCTTATTGCAAAAGCGGTTCCGCCAAATGGCCTATGATGGCGCACGCGCGACCCACCGATCTTTGGAACCCTCCTTGGCGTAAGTGCCCCCCCCGGAGTTCAAAGTGCACAAAAATTCCCGTCACCGATCTTTATGACTACCTGCATATCATCGACTCGCATATCGACGTTTGCTGTTCTGAAGGTGGAGAGTTCAAGTTCAGTGGGACGTACGGTAAGTAGTTCTAGGTGGCTCGCGGTTTTTTTCCCCCCTCGGGCTCCCTTCTTCTCCTGTGGTATGGATTTTGTCCTACACAACGTTCGGCTAGTATTTTAGTGTATACAGAGTCATCAAAATCAGGTTTCAATTCGACGGCGATTGTTCAGTGTCGTCAGCTCTTAGGATGATCGGTACAACTCCTGCTGCCCAGATCAGTTCTTCATAGATTAAAAATTGGATGAAATAAAAACTTAATAAATTCTCACCTCCGGTTGGGAGAACCCAAGGACGGTGTTCACAAACCCGTAGAAAAGCGTCGATAAATGCGTGGTGCGACGTAATGGAAACAACTAGATCAAGTCAGCTGAAGCGTGCAATACTTCTGACAACTCCCTGTGGGACTCACATTGCTCTTTGCCATTGTCAAACACCATGTCCAGGACTTTTCTGGCGCGGATATCAAGCTCTGCAGGCGTTTCTCGGACCTCAGGGTCCCATGTTTCGTCCTCTTCTGCAAACCCTTCCTCGAACAGATAGTCGGGAAAGTCCCTCATAATGTCCGACTTTTTACGCCTCTTGTCACATGTAGACACGCAGTTCTTTTCGCGGATGTTCTGAGGGCGAGAAGCTAAGAGCACAATTTGGCGCCAGTGAAATCTTGTGGATAGCCCACCTCTACGACAGTGGTCTTGAGACCTGGCCGTAGGAGGCCCTCGAACGTGACCTGATTGGTCTTGATCGCGCGACGCATGGGGCTGCAATACAGTTTTTCCGGAAGAGGAATGTCGTATTTGAGTTCCGCCTTCCACGCCCGGTTAGCATTTCTCGCTTGGTCGATACCAAGTTCGGTGAGCGCTGGATCGGCTGCGATTGACGACCTTGGTTCGGATTCGGATGTGGGATTAGTAGCTCCTACTACTCACGACCCCACACGAGCTCTCCGTCACCGTTTAGTCTTGTCCAACTGGCACGACATCGAGAATAAGTGAAGGTTCCGCGCGAGTGATCCGTGGCAATCAAACTTGCCTTGTCCATTCCTGGAGGATCGGATTAGTTTACTCCAGATGTGATTTGCTCAAATCACGAGGATGTGTCGTTGACATACCTTTGTGGTATACTTTCCCATCGCAACGTTGTCTGACGGAGGTCAACGACTGTAAGCCCAAGGGCGTTGATCGTTCAGCTCAAGGTTGTGTACATACGATACCCTTCTCCGTGCCTCCCAAGAAACACCACCTTGTACAGTGTCCTTGGTGGCGCGGTCGCACTGAGTCGTTCGATCTCCCCTTTGAATTTTATCCAGCGATCGTCACTGTCATCCTTGAGCCCGAAACGAGGGGGTATCTGAAAAAATTGAGCTCTTTCACCATCGTTTGTAACGAGGACTTATACAAGGCTCACGGCCTGCAGTGCAGTGAATGACGCCGATCGTTAACGATCAAATTCCACCTCCGCATGAACGGGGTAGCATACGTACGGCGTCCTCTCTCGATTCCAGATCGCCTTGGAGGAAGAAGCCACGGATGGTCTAGTGTCAGTAGGCCATCAGCTCGCCAGCCCCGAACCAACCCGCACTGACGGTGTAGCGTCGTCCCATGAATCCCGCTCGCAGACGTTATCCAGGCTGCCTGCTAGACCAAACTTGCCAAAGGGGACGTAGCCTGCTTGATCGCACTAGAGATATTCTTTTCCGTGACCACGAACAGGTCCTTCGACCTCAATAAGCGATGATCCGGTGCGCTCCGATTCGGAGTTGGCAGGATGACTTTTGCTCTACTGTACACGGGATATATTGGTGTCGACTACATGGTCCGAAACATGTCCGGGGCCGTCGTAAACACGATCAGGCCGCGGTCGACGTTCAGTTATCCGAAGGCTATACGTCGACTTCTACCAGGTTCGTTTCGATAGTAGCGTGGTTGTTTCGTCCAGGGTGAGCTTGCCAGTGGAAGGGACACTGGCGCAACCGCATCTTCCGTTCCCACGCTTCCTCCGAGGAGAAACCGTACCATACAGTTTGGAGGTCCAACTGGCGGTGACCCAACGGCCGCCGCTTCAAGGGAGCGGATCCAGCAGCAGTGTAAGTTAGGACAGTAGAGAACCTCGGCGTTCTCATAGCTCGAACCGCGGTGATTCATCTCCAAGGGAAATTTGACCAGATGGATGTCACATTCAAGTCGTCTGAGTCATCGTAGAGTCGCTGATTGTCGGGTGAGCTGCCAGTGGCAGCGAGTAGAAGACGACATTGAGTTCCACTTCCGAGAACGTTGCACATTCTCAAAAGTAGGCACCCGGCGTCGACTGATTAGCAGTGGTTACAGGTACCGTGAATAACTCGAGGTGGTCGTCACCCAGTCTAAGTGCGATACTTGGCTGTCGTGCCCGTTTCCTCGTCTGTCTGGTATCCCTCTCCCAGGATCGGAGTCAGGCCATAGGAACGCCGCATATAGTATGAGCACAGACAGGTAAGAGGACGGGATGACGGCGGTTTCGAACCGGCGAAAGCTCTCGTCAGGAGGTCACCGACCATCACCCTTCCAAGTTATACGCCCTATCGAAAGAGTAGTCCAGGTCCACGTAGGCAACCCGGACAGACTGGGTTGTAGGGTGGAGATACACGAGGTACGAGGAGAGGGGGGAGGTTTCCTGCCTTGAAGTCTGTTCCTTGCACTATCCAAAGGGACTGGATGAGTCAAAACATCCTTGTGCTCTGCTAATTTTGCTGATATGTCAGCGACGGCAGGCCCACAGCCCGAGGATCCCGCCCCCAGACGAATACATTTTTTGTTGTTCCGGTGCTTTTCTGATTTTCTGGAACAGGGTTCCACGAGCCCTTCTAACTCAAGGAGAAAATCCAAGGCAGGAGAGGAGCCCAGGCGTAATTTTTTTTGCAAGGATGGACGAATTCACGGACAACCTTGAGACCAAAGAGGTCAAGTAAACATCAAGACCATAACCGCAGGTAATCAAGGTGTCAAATAAAATGATTTTTATTGTGGCCAAACCCCGAGATCGCACCAGGACAGTCCTCGGTGGCTTTTCTCTCTTGCCGACGCTCAAGGACGCCTTCCATAATCCCAGGGACGCAGTCGCTACATACAACAGAGATCTATGCCTCAGTCTCCGCACCTGCAATAGCGACTTGATTGTTTCACGAATACAGACAAGTGGCGAATTGCCAACACCGAGGCGGGAGGAATGAATTCAAATTTACTGGGCGCCCAGCGCCCATCTCCCTCGGATCACCATAATAACAATTTTCCATTTCTCGGTTGCTTGGACCCCCTGTCGGCAACCCGTGGAGCCTACACACACGGTGCACATAAGTATGGAAGAAATAGCGAGGAGTGCACGCAGTTTCAGGCGCTGTCTCCAGCAGTCAATATCTTTTCCTCGCCTCGGCAAGCCGCAGAGTTCAACTCAACGCTTGTTTCATTTCAGCCATTTTGCTAATGCATCCTTCTCCTCGATAACCGAACACTGCAATCACGTACGCTTTGTATAGATCGGGGAGTGGATCCTGTGCATACCATTTTCATACCTGCGCAGGTATACCATTTGGAGAAGAGCTTTTTGTGCTACTTGTATGCCCCTCTCCATCGCTACGGCGTTGTTTTCCCCCCTTTACACAATGCAGACGTCGAGGTTATTTGATTCCTCTCCCGTGATAACGCTGGGAGAATATGCCGTACAAATCATTAGCAATGGTTCGATTCGAGAATCATTCTCTCTGGTAAGTACACCTCCACCAAGGCGTGGGCTAGCATTTCGAGTAACAAGCAAACAAGTACATATAGGCAATTTCAGCAAGATGAACAAGGTACTCGGCAATTTCCATAGGGTCGAGGGCACATTGTAGTCCCGGCTGCATGTTCTACTGCAGGCATGATGCAATCCTGTCTTGGATTATCGCACGCCTTGTCCTGAGCATGGCCTGTTCTCAACTTGATCATGTAAACCTGATTCTTATCAAACACGCCTTCTCCTCGTGCAACAACGGAGTACAGTTGACTTCTCTACCTTGCTTCTTTCCAGCGGCTTCTCGCACACGTCACACACCTTATCGCACAGGAATGAACGAATCAAGAGAGTGACAACGTCACAAGGTATCAACCTCTAGCAGAACTAACGCACAACGTGGTACGTGCCCTGGCTGTGCGATTCCTTTCTTTGACGAATCTCAGTCCAAGGTGAGATTTCATCTACCGATGGGACTAGTTTGGGCTCGCTCAGGGCTGGTCCTGACCACTATTCATCCTACCAAGGGGGTCACCACCGGCAATTACAGACCCGGACAACCCGGACACGCACACATATTTGAATCCCGTGGGGAGCTCCTCGAAAGGTAGCGCGATTCGTGCGGCCCAACGGCACCATGCAGTCATGAG
>JBBPKP010000373.1:0-13522 GCA_038089335.1 Boletellus aff. obscurococcineus | reverse complement strand
GTCGAGTTGGGGTGGGAGGGGGGATGGGTAAGGGTCAGGTCGTAGGCGGGGGGGTGGAGAGGCGATCTGCCAGCGGAAGGTGGACAGGGGAGGGGGAGGACGGGGGGTCTGTGGTCATAGGAGAGGTGGGGAAGGAGGGCTGTGAGGAGGAGTTGGGAGGGTTGGCATAGATGTGATCGAGCTCATTGTTGGAGGGGAAGGTGGAGTACAGTTGTCATTCAGCAGGAGAGAAAAGTCGAAGTCGGTGGCGGAGAGTGGGGAATACGAGGGCATAAGGAATTTCTCCTATGGCCTCCTCGACACCAGTGGCAATTAAGTAGTTGTAGATGATATTGCGGTGGTGGCTGATGGCATCCAATAGCCTGTCTACGTCTGGGTTGGAGGTTATGCCCTGTATGGCAAAAGATAAGGTTCGGATGAGATTGAGGGATGAGGAGCACATTTGGTCATGTTCCTGCCAGAGAGTGATGGCATGCTGTAGGGGGGTGTTGTGGAAGTAAACCCGGGTCTCGCGAACCGCCCCTCTGGTTACAGGATCATGAAGGAGCCCGAGGATGAATTCTCATTGATGATGCTGGGGAAAGGTTTTGATGTGAAGGGGGATCTCGCTGGGCATAGGTCGTGGCAGAATAATTGGAGGGCAACAGAGGTGGTGGTGATTTGTATTAGTTGAGACAGGCGCATGAGTTTTTATTAAAAAAATGAGGGGGGGTCTTTATGTACTCCATCCGTCATCAGCTGTGGTGGCGTGGGAGGACAGGGCCAGGCTTCTGTATGAAAAGGATACTTCCCAGTACCACAGCCATCTGGAGCTTGTCTGGGATCTCTCCGTTCGGAACACCTGGTCCCCATTGTGCTGGTTTACGGATGAAGAGGGGGTCATGGTTGTCACTCCAAAGGCGAAGTGAAAGGTTCCTTGTCCGGCAATGAAACATAGGAGGGTGAGGACGAGGAGGGAAAAGGCAAGGTGGGAGAAGAAACGAGCGAGGGTGGTAAGGGTAACGTCTACCGAAATAGTGAATGCCATGGTAGTGCTATGTTTCTAGTTGTGGGTGGTTCGTTGACTGGGTTTCATTTTCCCTGGAGAAAAAGCGGAAGGCTGGATGTGCTTATATTCGGAAAGCAGGCGCTTGGCATTTCCTAAATTGCATTCCAGTTCCCACGTATTTTCGGCTGATGAGTAACCTTTCCACTTGATAAGGAATTCCCGTCAGGTGGGATTCCCTCAATGACTAATGATGGCTTCTATCTCATATTGTTCTTCGTCAGCAACAAGATCCAGTGGTGGGTTTGTAAAGTTGGGGCCATGTTCCGCAGTCGTTACGTAGGGCGATAAGAAGGTGGCGTGGAAATTCAGGTGTATCTTCCAGGTCAGAGGAAGTTTGAGCCGATAGACAAGAGGGGAGATTACGCGTTCGATCTCGAAGGGGCCTTCTCATCATGGAGCTAGTTTCCTGAAGGGGTATTGGAGGTGGAGGTTTTTGTTGTCTAGCCATACTCGGTCTCCCACTTTCCACGGTTTGAACGCGGGAGTTCGGTTACTAATCATGGCCTTCTGAGCAATTTGATGGGCGTGTAAGGCTTCCGTCCATGCTTCTTTGAGTAGTTCTGCTCATTTCTCGACTGCAGGCGCAAAAGACTTTCCTAACTGGGGATAGGCGCGGGGCTTGTAGCCCATCATGAGAGAAAATGGGGATTTCTTGGTTACCAAGTGTGTCGAGGAGTTATGTGTGAATTCTGCCATGGGGAGGAGTGTGGGCCAATTAGTCAGGTTGCCCTGGGTGAAGATCCGGAGGTATGTCCCTAATTCCTGGTTTACTCGTTCTGTTTCTCTGTTAGTCTGCAGGTGGTAGGCGGTGGATAGGTCGATGTCATAGTGTAGTAAGCGAGCGAGTTCGTAGGCGAAGGTGGAGTTAAACTGTGGGCCGCAGTCTGAGATGACTTTGTCGTGTAGTCCGAATCTGGGGAAGACTTTTTCAAAAAAGAGTTTGGCAACGGTTTCCGCATTGGCGGTGCTGGAGGTGGGGATGAAAATAGCCCCCTTTGTAAGGCCATGGTCCACCACGACTAGCACTGCATCCTTTCCGTCCATGGGAGGGAGGGCAGTGATGAAGTCCATGGAGATCTGTTGGAATGGGCGTGTCGTGGTAGAGGGGATTGGGGAAAGCAGGGGCCATGTGGGGTGAGTGTTGACCTTGTTTTGCTGACAGATGGCGCACCCCTGGGTGACTCTCCGCACGAGGGCAGCCATGCCGGGCCACCAGAAATCCTGTTGTAGTAGGTGGAGCAGGTGGAATTGACCAGGGTGGCCATGGGCCAGGTGTTCATGAGTCTCGCAGACCAGTTTCGCCCAAGCCAGTTCGGGGATGTACAGCCGGCCGCGAAAGTACAGGAGATTGTCCTGGTATGACCAATCAGAGGGGGACGTCGTGTTGATGGGATGTGTGGCAGTGATCTCTTGTAGTTGTTGCTCCACAAAGGGGTCGTCGGGGGTGGTGAGGGCAATGAGGTTCTTCAGGCCCATGTCGATGGCGCGCACCATAGTGACCAGGGTGAACAGCACGATTTGCTCGTTGTTGGATGAGGTGTCTAGGGAGGAAAGTCGAGAAAGGGCGTCCACTGGGCCCATCTGGGATCCCAGCAGGTGATGGAATTGCAGGTCAAAATCCATGAGATAGAGCATCCATCTAGCCTGTCGGTGAGAGAGGTTTTGAGGTTTTTTGAAGTACTTGAGGTTCTTGTGGTCGGTCAATATTGTTACCACATGTTGGGTACCTGACAAGTGGTGTCGCCATTCCTCCAATGCCTGAATGACAGCAAGTAGTTCCCGGTCATAGATGTCGTAGTTTCTCTCCTCCAGAGAGAAAGTCCAGGAGAAGTAGGTGTAGGGGTGGAGATCGCCATTGCCATCCTTTTGCATCATTACCGCCCCGCATGCTGCGAGGGAGGCGTCGGTCATGACCCAAAAGGGACAAGAGGAGTCCAGGAGTCAGAGAATAGGGGAGGACAGGAATTGCTCCTGTAGCATGCAGAAGGCGGTCTGATGGATGGGGAGCCACTCCCATTCAGAAGATTTCTTTGTCAAGTCAGTGAGCGGTTTGGCGAGGTTGGAGAAGCCAGCGATGAATTTCCTGTAAAAGTTGCAGAACCCTAGGAATGATCGCACGGCTTTAACAGAGGTGGGTGGCTGCCAGTTCTTAATGGCATCTGCCTTGGTGGGATCCAGGGTGACCACCCCGGGTCGAACCACCAGGCCTAGGTATTCGACTTCCTCAGCGTCGAACGTGGATTTGGATAGCTTTAAGAACAGTGCGTGTTCTCAGAGTCGTAATAGGACTTTCTTAGTGCACTCCTGGTGAATGGAGAGGTCGGTCAAATGGATGAGGATGTTATCCATGTAGATGATCAGCCATCCTTCAGCGATGTAGTCGCGGAAAACGTTATCCATCAGTCTTTGGAAGGTGGGGGGCGAGTTGCACATTCCGAAGAACATAACCGTTGGTTCGAACAACCCAAATGGGGTGATAAAAGCTGCCTTCAATTGGTCTTCTGGTTTGATGTGAATGTTGTTGTACCCCCAACACACATCAAACTTAGTGAGTACTCAAGAGTCTTTTAGCTTGTCAATTAGCTCTGAGATCAGGGGGAGTGGGTACGCATTTTTGATCATGTGTTTGTTTAGATATCTATAGTCCTGACAAGGGCGAAGACTGCTGTCTTTTTTGACGATGAAGAAAAATGGGGATGCCTGGGGGGATTTCGAGGGAATAATCCTCCCTGTGGTGAGGTGTTCGTCCACAAAGGCCCTGCAGGCTTCTAGTTCCTTGGGGTTTAGTTGGTACACCTTCGCCACTCGAGGTTTGAAGGTGTTGGCGGTGAGGATTTCATGGTCGTACAGGCATTCGGGGGGTAGTTGTCCAACAGGGGGTTCATCAAACACATCCTTGAATTCTGTGTATTCTGAAGGGAGAATGACCTCCTTAGACTTGTCAGCCTGGGCAATCTGGGTTGAGACGGTGGTCTTCCGGAGTGCTTCAGTGATATATCCGTCAGGGTTCTTTCCAAGGTAATGTGCCACATAACATTGGGACCCTCGGATTCGGAGTGGGTTAGGTGGAAGTTTCATTTCCTGAGTCGCCCAGTCGATGACAGGATTTCGCTTTCTTAGCCAGTCCATTCCGAGGATGAGGGTATCTTTTCTGCTAGCGATGACATAACAGGTCACCTGCTCCTCGTGGTTGTCTATGATGAGGTGTAGGTCTACCATAGCGCATACCATTCCTGCTTGGTTCATGGTTCCGTTTACGTTTCGTGCGAGTAAAGGAGAGGGTAGTCGTTTGGTCTTCCATCTACTCTTCAGTACAAGATCCTTGTTTATGAACGAGGAGGTGGCGCCACTATCAATAAGGGCAAGGGTGTCTACAATTTTTCTGTCTTGTTCCAGGGTTACGGGGACTTTGATTGCTTTGGTGGTACAACTGGATACAAGTACAGAGGGGAGAGAGCCTGACATAGCTAAAGCCCTCCCCATCCAAAACCCTTGTCGCTGGTGGCAGTTTCTGCGCAATTAACTGATTCTTCCTCGGCTGTTCCTCCAAATGCCATTTTCATGGTGCAGAGAATTTCGTCCTGTGTGAAAGGAAGGGATCCTAAGTATTCTTCTACCTGGGAAGTTTCCACTTTTCTAATTCTCTGTGGGGGTTTGCTTGAGGTTCCCAGCCTCTGGTCTCCTTTGTGATTTGTCGATCGGCATCCTTTTTGATGGCAGACGAAGCACTTGTTGTTTTTCAAGTGTTCTGCTCATTGGGTGGGGGAGAGTTGGGTGACATCCACGTCCATGGCATTTGGGTCGGTGGCTTTCCTGTTGCGCTAGTAGGTTCTTCCAGTGGGAATGTACTGGGATCGGGAGCGGAGTTGTCGTACTCGAATGAAATTTTGTTCAAAGACTCGTGCTTTAGCGATCCAGTCCTGCCAGGTTGTCGGTTGGGGGTTTATTGTTGCCATCATGTTGGCAAGGGAGGTGGAGACTCCTCTGTTTAGGATGTCGATGAGGATGTCGTCATGTCTGGTGTCTAGCTTGCTTCGTCCGACAGCGATTTCGAATGCCACGATGAAGTCATCGAAGCTTCCTTGTTTCTGATAGGGGGGTAGGGCTCATTCCGAGGGGTCGGGGTAGTCGATCTGTTTAATTAGATAGAGCTTGTTTCTGGCCTTCTCCTGTAGTCCGGCAGGGATAAAGGAGTTGGTGAAGGCAGTCTCAAACGTAGCCCACATCACTCCTTGCACCTTGGGGTACCAGGTCTCAGCAAAGGAGGCTGGGCGTCCTTCTGCCATCTTGTTTAGGCAGGTTAGGATCATGATCTCGTCATTATTGTAGACTCCGGGGTTCATATAAAAGTAGGCTTTCATGGCAAGCAGCCATCTCTGGGCATTCTCAGGCTTTCTGTTAAAGTTGACCGGTAGTCTGGCCTTCAGTTCATTGGCTCTGGGCATGGCCAGGGCAATCGGCGCCAGTGCAGGTTGTGGCTGGGCCTGTGGGGCCTGCTGGGGTTGTCCTGGTTGGTTCATGGAGATTTGGGAAGCGGGGGTAAGGGCTTGTTGTATGGCTTGGTCGATGTCGTCAAGGCTGTCGAGGGCTTCCTGTAGTGCCACTTGGGTGGTGGTGAAGAAGAGTGGTGGGGTTGGTGCTCTGGTGATGGTCTGGGGGGTGTGGGTGGTCGAGGTAGTGGCAGATAGGGGATTTCTCTGGGGTTGAATCTGGGGGGTGGAGATTGGTGGGGGTTCGAGAGACAGGACAGGGGCAGCGGGCAAAGTAGTCATCAGGGCTCTTTGTCTTCTCTGTTGAAGGAGCAGGTTTGGCAGCGGAGGTCTTCCCGACACTCTTCTTGGCGGTGGTGGTTCAACGTATTCGGGTTCAAGGGATTGTACTTCCTTGGGGGTCTCTCCTTCTTCCTCAGAAGATTCAGGGGGCTGGTAGCTTCAGTACTGATCGCGATCAGCCGTCTTGGATTATTCTCGCCCTTCTGCTACAAAGGCAGGGGCAGTGGGATGAGTTAGATCTTTTGTTACACAACGCGTAAAGTCCAACTGTCAAGCACTTCCTCAGGAGCGAAGTGATGTCTCATAGGGTTCCAGGTCTCGCTGAGTGGGACGACTGCAGCGGCAAGGAGTTAAACCTTAGGCATGTTAAGTGTAGATCTAACCAGGGGAACAAGTACAGGTCTCGAGAGTATTTATGTGTCCGGAGAATACGCAGTAACTATAAGAAGAAGTTACTGTAGGGGAAGGCGAGTCTGTTTGGGGAAGGTTGGGCAAAGGGGAATCATACAAGGCAGGCTAATGAGTAAGACGGGGCATAGGGTGAGACAAAGGAGGAAAGCAAGGTGGTCTCTAAGTGGAAGGCAGTTGTCCCATGAGGTACACATTGTCGAAGTCAAGGATGCCCTGCCAAGTGGCGTGTTCTGGGTCCTCGACCAGTTCCCGGAGTTCCACAGGAAGATGATAGTGAGAAGGAGAGGGATGGGTATGAGTACTTATCGGTTGAGGGGACCACCGAACGCTGAAGTAGGTTTCAAGAAAAGAGGAATGCCGTTCGTCTGGGGGGTATTCTGGGGAAATCGTAACAGAGTTGTAAAACCTTCCTGGTGCGTTCATGGTGGGTGGTAGGGTCAGCGGAATGGATCAGGATGTCGTCCATGTAAATGATCAGCCATCCCTCGGCAATGTAGTCCTGAAAGATGTCGTCCATCAACTGCTGAAAGGTGGGGGGGGAATTGCATAACCCAAAGAACATTACTGTCAGCTCGAACAAACTGAAGGGGGTAATGAAGGCCACTTTCCACCTATCTTCAGGCTTAATACGGACGTTATTGTATCCCCACTGAACATCAAACTTGGTGAACACCTTAGAGTCCTTCAACTTGTCGATTAACTCAGAGATCAGGGGTAAGGGGTATGCATTCTTGACAGTATGCTCGTTTAGGTAACAGTAGTCCTGACAAGGTCGAAGAGTACCATCTTTTTTTTCAACGAAAAAGAAGGGGGACACCTGGGGTGATTTGGAAGGGACAATCCGTCCTGCAGCTAGGTGTTCGTCAATGAAAGCTTTACATGCCTCCAGTTCTCTAGGGTTGAGCTGGTAGGCCTTTGCCACTCGAGGCTTGAACGTCTCGCTGGTTAATATCTCATGGTCATATGGTTGTTCAGGGGGTAGTTGCCCTAGAGGGGGTTCATTGAACATGTCTTTGAATTTAGAATACTCGGGTGGGAGTACCACCTCTTTGGGGTTCATGGTTTGTGTGATCTGTGTGGAGAGAGTAGTTTTCTGGAGAGCTTCCGTGATGTATCTGTCAGGGTTCTTTCCGAGGTAGTGTGCTATGTAGCTTTGGGATGTGCGAATCCTGAGTGCATTAGGGGGTAATTCCATTCGTTGGGTGGCCCAGTCGATGGTCGGGTTTCATCTTTTCAGCCAATCCATTCCTAGAATAAGGGGGTCCTTTCTGCACGCTATGACATAGCAAGTCAATAGTTCCTCGTGGTCTTCTATGATAAGGTGTATTTCCGCAGTTTCTCTGACCATCCCTGCTAGGTTCAGGGTGCCATCCACATTCTGGGCTAAGAGTGGAGAGGATAGGCGTTTCGTTTTCCACTTGTTCTGTCTGACTAGGTCTTTGTTTACAAAGGAGGAGGTGGTGCCGCTGTCAATTAGGGCTAGGGTGTCTACGATTTTTCTGTCTTGTTCCAGAGTTACGGGAACTTTGATTGCTTTAGTGGTACAATTGAATACAAGTACAGAGGTGGGAGAGCTTGACGTAGCTAAAGCCCTCCCTAGCCAAAACCCTTATCATTGGGGGTGGCCTCTGTGCGGTTGACCGACTCTTCCTCGGGCGTGCCTCTGAACACCATCTTCATGGTTCGAAGAATCTCGTCTTGGGTGAAGGGGAGAGTTCCTAGATAGTCCTTGATCTGTGAGGTTTCTGCCTTTCTCACCCTCTATGGGGGTTTGTTCAAGGTTCCCAGCCTCTGGTCTCCCTTATGGTTGGTGGATTGGCATCCCTTCTGATGGCAAACAAAGCATTTGTTGTTCTTCATGTGTTTGGCCTGCTGGGCAGGAGAGAGTTGGGTGACATCTACGTCCATGGCGTTGGGGTCGGTGGACCGTCCGTTTCGTGGGTGGGTTCGCCCCGAGGGGATATACTGGGGGCGAGAGCAGAGCTGTCATATGCAGATAAAATTCTGTTCGAAGATTCTTGCTTTGGCAATCCAATCCTGCCACGTCGTGGGTTGTGGGTTGATCATTGCCATCATATTGGCGAGAGAGGTGGAGACCCCTCAGTTCAGGACGTCAATAAGGATGTCGTCATGTCCTACATCCAGCTTGCTTTGTCCGACAGCAATCTCGAATGCAGCGATGAAGTCGTCAAAGCTTCCTTGCTTCTGGTAAGGGGGTAGGGCACGTTCGGCAGTGTCAGGATAATCAATCTGTTTTATCAGGTAGAGTTGATTTCTGGCTCTTTCCTGTAATCCCGCAGGGATAAATGAGTTTGTGAAAGCAGTCTCAAATGCTGCCCATGTGGCTCCTTGCACCTTGGGGTACCAGGTTTTGGCAAAGGTAGCCGGGCATCCTTCTGCCATTTTGTTTAGGCAGGTTAAGATCATGATTTCGTCGTTATTGTAAACTCTGGGGTTCATATAGAAGTAGGCCTTCATGGCAAGCAGCCATCTCTGGGCATTCTCAGGTTTTCCATTGAAGTCGACTGGTAGGCTAGCTTTTAGCTCATTGGTTCTGGGTGCGGCTGGGGCAGGTGGTAGTTGGGCCTGCTGGGCCTGTCCTGGTTGGTTCATCGATCTAAGGGAAGCGAGGGTAGTGGCTTGTTGGACGGCCTGGTTGATGTCATTGAGACTGGCAAAGGCTTCCTGGAGAGCGGCTTGAGTGGTGGTGAAGAAGAGTGGAGGAGGGGTAGGTGCCCTGGTGATGGTTTGGGGGGTGTGGGCGGTCGTGGTCGTGGTGGATAGGGGATTTCTCTGGGGTTGAATCTGGGGAGTGGAGATGGGCAGTGGTTCCAGGGACAAGATAGGGGTGGCAGGCAGGGTAGTCGTCGGGGCTCTTCGTCTTCTCTGCTGAGGGAGTGGGTTTGGCGGCGGAGGTCTTCCTGACACTCTTCGCGGTGCTGGTGGTTCGACGTTTTCGGGATCAAGGGAATGTCCTTCCTTGCATGTTTCTCTCTCTTCCTCGGAAGATTTGGGGGGTCGGTAGCTTCGGTACTGATCTTGATCAGCCATCTTGGACTAGTCTCGCCCTACTGCAGTGAAGGCAGGGGCGGCGGGGACGAGTTAGATCTTTTGTTACGCTATGCGTAAAGTCCAACTGTTGAGCACTTCCTTCAGAGCAAAGTGACATCTCGTAGAGGTCCGGGTCTCGCTGAGTAGGACGACTGCAGCGGTGGTGAGTTAAACTTCTAGGCATGTTAAAGCGTAGATCTAACTAGGGGACAAGTACAGAGCTCGTGGGTATTTATGTGTCTGGGGAAAAACGAGCTAGCTATAATGAGAAGCTAACAAGGAGGGAAAGCGAGTCCGAATGGGAAGGCGAGGGCATAGGGTAGCACTACAAGAGGAAGGCAACTGAGTAAGACGGGGCGAAGGGCATAGAGAAAGAGGAAAGCGAGGGCAAAGGGGAATGGTCTATTTGGAAGGCGGGTCGCTATTGTCATCAACTGCGGAATGGACAGGCGGTTTCCTCATGGGATACTCGTGATCAAAGTCTAGGACATCCTGCCACGTAGCATCAGAGGGGTCATCAATGAGGTCACAGAGATAAGATGGGAGATGGTAGACAGGAGATGAGGAGGGGAATGTCCCACTCATGGGCTGTGGGCTCTATCAGACGTTGAAGTAGCATTCTAGGAAAGAGGCATGTCAGTCTTCCTCCGAGGTGGTTGTAACACCTTTCCCCTCCAAGAAACTCACACCTAAACGCCATGGTCCCTTCGAGATAGCCCAGGTACTATCTCCACTCACCTATTGCCTCAGGCTTCCCCCTTCCTGAAAAATCCATGATGTTTTCCATACCTCACTTCTATCTTTCTATTGGCAGACTGAAGCACACAGTCCGTTGTTTCCCACTCCACCTCCTGACATTATAAATGACAAGGAGGAGTACGAAGTTGAGGGAATTCTCTCACACAAGGGGTCTCCTGGCTGCTTCTATTACCTGACTGTATGGAAGGGATACCCTTCTTTGGAAAATACGTGGGAACTGGAAGTTAATCTCTGTCATGCCTTGGACATCCTCTCCGAGTACAAAGCCCTCCGCTTGCTTCGATAGCAGGCCAGTTTTTGGACATTGTTGTACCTCTTCGTGAGTGTCCTCCCAGAAACTTTCCCTGCTATCCCCTCACTACTCCTCCTGCCTAAACATCACCATGTCCTCCTCCAACAACCTCCCTGCTGCTGCCCTTTGCCTTACTCCAGAACCCACTGAGGAAAACCTCAAGGTCATCGCCCAATGCCTTGAAAACTGCTCCCTTGCCCTTGCCTTTGAAAGCCTGGTTGAGAAGAACTCTCCTATCGGTGTGCTTTGAAACATTTACTTACAAAATGCTCGTTTACTTCTTTACATCCCCTTCTTAGAGTCCATCCTTTCTTCCAATTGCTCGGGGCAGTTTCTACCCACTCTTCTTCGTCACATCCACAAGGTCACTCTTTGGAACACCCTGATCACCCTAGACCAGCTTAGGGCCAGGGACATTCCCCCAGTCGCTCGCACTATTGCAGAAAACCTTGCCAACCACCACACTGCTGAAGGATCTCCCTCTTCAGCTCCTCCCCCTTTCCCTATCCCTCCCAGGGACCCCCCAGTCGAACCTAGGACCCCTTCTGCCTCCTCTGCCCCTCTCACTCCCAATGAGGAGGCATTCCTTCAGTGCATTGAAGCCTGGTGGAACCCCATCGCCACCCCCCTCCCTTCTGACCACCCCTGCTACTACGATTCTTGCTTCAATTGCCACTGTCTTGGTCACTACATTCATGAGTGCCCTGTCTATATGTGCAACAACTGTGGTTGCTGGGCCCCAGGCCACCTCTCTACCCAATGCCCCATCTCTTCCCTGCCTCCCTCTTGCTTCCCTGAGCCTGTCACCTGGGCTATGTCCAGCAGTTGCACCCTCACCGCTGTAGGATCTCTCCCCCACTCACCAACCACCAATTAGAGAGGCCTTCCCATTGAGCAGAACCCCAGGACCCAAGAGGATAACCTGGAGTCTGAAGAAGAAGGTATTGAGGATGATGAAGCGCTCCCCCTTGAGTTTAATTCCCCTTCCTCCCAAATGTCTTCAGACTTAGCTTAAGAAACACTACTTTTATTTCAAATTTAGGAACTTTGAATCTAGTAAGGGGGTAATGTTACGATTTCTTTCCTCTATTAGCCCTCTACACTCTATGTTAACCTTCCATGTCTTTACTCATTTGAGCTTACTCCTCCTTCCAATGACATTGCCCTTACTTGTCATCGTCCATTACTCTTGTCCTTCCTCTTCTTCATTTCCTGATTCCTTTCTTAGCAAGTGGTCTGTGTGCCCCCTTCCCCAGTACTTAATCCCTCGTGCTGCACCCATGTATCTCATACTCAATCTATGCAATACAAGTGTTCTTGAGTGTCCCTTTGTCCCCTTGAGTCCCACTGGGAACCCTCTGTGCCTAAGCCCCTCCTAGGCTTATCCTTCGAGTCTCTTCATTGGTTATCTTCGGATGTTGTTGCACCTCTTCATGAGTGTCCTCCCCAAGGTAGACCCTTGCCTCATCCCCTCTTGTTTCGCTTCTGCATAACACTAATTACCTTGTATTTTAGTCATTATTTAGTTAGCCCACATCACACCATCTGATGTCATAATGGCATGATATGGCACCACACCCGATACCCTAGTCACATGACTTCCCTGTATAGTAATTATACCACAATATGTACAAATAGTAGAAGAGTATATAAAGCCAGAGCTCTCTGCTGGATGTCCTCCAGTAAAGTTCTCTTGGTCATTCCTGGATAAGGGGTGCAGCACTAAGGAACTACTCCCAAGCACTAATCACTGGTGATTAGAATTTGGTCTCACCTTTCCTAGTGAAGTATAGTGACTCATTTAGTTGTTTCACCAGGAGAATTACCCATGCTGCAGAACTTGTGGTCCAGATCAAGGACCATAGAGAAGTCCTCACCACAGAAGTTATGGAACTGGCTGACGTCCCACTGATTCTTGGACACACATGGCTCAGACAGCATAACCTGGAGATTGACTGGAGGACCAGTGAGATCAAAACCACCTGGTGTCCACACACATGTAAAGAACTCCGCCGAATGCCACACACCCAGCTATGAGAACAGAGGGAGGCCTGGGAAGCCCACCAAATCAGGAGCACCTTACCTGGGATAAGAGTATCAGAAGGAAGCATGGTTAAAGAACTCATGCTGGAAAAATACTGGAAGTGGAAGAAAGTCTTTTCAAAAGGAGAATCAGAATGGATGCCACTAAGAAAACCATGGGACCACGCTGTAGACCTCAAAGACACATTCAAGCCCAAAAAGGGAAGACTCATTCCCTTATCACCAAAAGAGCAGGAAGAGGTATCAGAGTTCATCGACAATCAGCTTAGAAAGGGCTACATTTGACTGTCCAAATCACTGCAGATGAGTCCTGTCTTCTTCATGCCAAAGAAGGACGGCAAGAAGTGAATAGTCCAGGACTACCAGTACCTAAACAAGCACATGGTACAGAACAACTACCCACTGCTGCTCATTTTGCAGCTTGTGGATCAACTCAAAGGGGCCAAGCTCTTCACAAAGATGGACCTCAGATGGGGGTACAACAATGTCTGGATCAAAGAAGAGGACGAATGGAAAGCCACCTTCATTTGCCACCATGGCTTGGTTGAGCCCTTAGTCATGTTTTTTGGACTAATGAACTCTCCCTCCACATTCTAGGCAAGGATGAACGACATCTTCAAAGACCTGGAGGGATGCATCATGGTCTACATTGATGATCTGCTGATCTTCACCAAAACCAACAACCCAGAAAAACACGAAAAGATCATGAAGAAAGTCCTGCACCACCTTGAAGAAAATGACCTCTTTGTGAAACCAGAGAAGTGTACATTCTCAAAGAAGGAAGTCAAATTCTTAGGAATGATCATGTCAGAAAACAGAATAAAAATGGAAAAAGACAAGGTGAAAGCAATCCTAGACTGGCCACAGCTGAAGAACCTCCAGGGAGTAAGGAGTTTCTTAGGACTGGCAAACTTTTACCACTGCTTCATCAAAGACTACATGGCAATCGCCAGACCCCTGAATGACTTAACCAGGAAGGACACCCCGTTCATGTGGGGAGAAGCCCAGCAGAAGGCCTTTGACAGCCTAAAGTACAAGTTCACCACCGGGGGGGGGGGGGGGGGGGGGGGGGGGGGGGGGGGGGGGGGGGGGGGGGGCGGGGGGGGGGGGGGGGGGGGGGGGGGGGGCGCCGGGCGCCGCGGCGGG
>JBBPKP010000371.1:0-13568 GCA_038089335.1 Boletellus aff. obscurococcineus | reverse complement strand
TCGTGAAAGAAGTGCACGTATTTCGCGTCGGCGTCGTCGGGGCCTGTGTGATCGCACGGTTGAGTGGCGCGGGCAGAGGTCAGGCGGGGACCTACTGTGTCGGAGCACTCTCTCGGCGATATCGTCGAACACGCTCCCGCCCTGCATCACCATGACGCTGCTGGCGATCTCGTCGGCTTTGTAGGCGGCGGCAAGTTTTTGCACGGCGAGCGCGCGGAGTCGATGTATGCGCATGGCACTCATGGCGACGTTTCTTCCGCCTCCCACGTTGGCAGAGGGGTCGAGTCCAAAGGTCTGTGCAGACGGCCAGGCGCCATTGGTTGCTCCCCGTACGGAACCAAGCGCGGCGGAAGACAGACCGGACGACGCACGGACGGAGAGCTCGGCTGCTTCATCAATCAAACGACGGATCGCGGCTACGTTGCGGAAGACGCCCGGATCGATGGGTGGTGGCGTCGGCTTGCCTGATATAGGCCAGAGAAGTGGGGTCGAGGCAGTGTTGTATGACGCAACTACGGGGTTGGACGTATGGCGGGGTGCGTCGGGCGGGGCGTGGTCAGAGAGCGAGGCAAATCCTCTATCGAATTCGCGCAGACGAGGGAGCGCGCGGACGTGGGCGGGCGAATGAGGCGAACCCACGGTGCGGGGCAGAGTCTGGGCGGGTGCTCTCGTGTGTGAGAGCGTGGACGGGTCGAGGTTGAGGACGAGGAGGGACTCGAGCAGCTCGAGAGGGAGTTGGAGCCAGGGACCCTGGTGAGGAACATGACTCGACTGGAAGGAAGCAGGAAGGGAGGGGACGGACGTGGTATGAGCTGATATACTTCCAGTGCTTGTTTCTGCTGATGCAAAGCACGGGAGGGCGTTCTGCGTCTGGAATCGGCTTTCGAGGGGACGCATCGTTGGAGCAGGTCTTGTTGGCCTTTTTTTTCTTTTTCCGCTTCGGTTTCTGGTCGGTCGGCAGCTCTGCCGAATGAGCGTCGCGTGTGGGTGATATCTCTGTGGAGGAGATGGTGGGCGAGGACGATGTGAGCGAGTCGTCCCGAGCGAGTTGGGACGGACAGCGTATTTGGTGCGGGTTCGGAGCGTTCTCGATGGTCATGGTCGCAGGATGTGTCCGTCGTGCCCGGCGGACTGAAGCGTGTCAGGGCGAATCGGGAAAGTCGTTTCCATGGCACGACCGAGTCGCTAGTTCTGCATTACACACGACGACGACGACGACGACATGGTAGGTATTCGACGGCTGGTCTAGCAAGAACTATCACAAGGTCGCCTCGTCTTTCGGCTCTTTCGGCCGCGTGTTTGATGGGTCCCTGTTTGCGATAAGAGTGCGCAGCCAACAGTTCGCATGGCTCGGCGGTGTCAGTGGCGTCGAGCAGAGACAGAACGCGGTCGTTCATCTCGCACTGCCGCCGTCCTGCCCCACAGCTGGCGGGCAGCGTCGTTGTGGCGACGCTGGCGAGCGACGGCGGTCCCACTGTGGGGCACTTTGGGCGACCGGTTATCTAAGCATGCTGGGCACCATGATAAGCCTCTGGGTATAAAGAGGTGGGTCCATTTCCCAGTCGCATTCTTCCACACTAGAGATGGCTCCCACCGCGCTTGGATTTTCGTCTCCTACATCCCTCTATGGGGCAAAGCTGTCCAAGTTCGACCACCCCCTCGACCCCCTCTCTCCAGACGAGGTCCGTCTTCAGACTGGGCCTTCGCGTCCACATGCCCTGACTTCGCTTAGATTAATGCCGTGACCCTTGCCGTCAAACATTATACCGCCGCAAACACGCCTATCAAGGCTGTTCGCTTCATTACCTGCGCTCTTCTCCCGCCTCCGAAGAAGCTCGTTCTCGCCGCCCTCGGCATTCCCCTCGCCCCCGGTGCACATCCAGACCCCCCCGTCGACATCGTCAGAAAGGCCGAGTCGGATGTGTGTACTCCCCCCCTTGCTCGCCCACTTGCTCACCCCGCCCTAGTTCATCGACGTCATAAACGGGTGAGTGCTCCATCCACTGTGCCCGATCGCTCCTACGACGATCGTGCTCTATCAGGGGCTGCTACAATGCGATCCTCGCTTTTAAAGGCGGATTGTGGGTGGTCGAGTCAATCGATCAGATCCCCGAGGCGTCGGAACCGCAGATCACCGTCGAGGAACTCGTAATGTGCGAAGTCATCGTCCGCAATGACCCCAAGGTCCAAGCCCTTGCAAAGCAGGCAGGTAAGCGCCTCTCACCCCTATCACTCGGCAGGCTGCCGACACGTTTCATGCAGGCGTCGAGCCCCACCAGATCTTCGCCGACGGCTGGGCGATTGGTTATGATGACCGGTTCCCAAAGCATCAGCGACTCCAACAGGCGCTTCTCTTTGCACGTTTTTCGGAACACGACAATCTCTACGCTCACCCTCTTGTCAATCTTTGTTCCTTCAACTCCTTTCTTCATAGCATGCCTGACTCTTCATTTTAGGACTTCATTCCAGTCGTCGACTCGATTGCTGAAAGGGTCGTACACATTGACTTTCCTCCTGGATATAGGGCCACCGAACAAGGCTCGTACGAGCTCACTGTCGGCACGACGGAGCCACTTGCCTTGACCGACGAACCGTTCACCAAGTCAAATCGTGAACGAATCCCGCCCTCGTTGATCTCGTTCGACTTCCTTCCTGATTTGATGGAACAGACCGACCCAACATACAAGCCACGCCAAGATGTCAAACCTCTCCACATTTTACAGCCAGAGGGCGTGTCCTTTAAAATGAACCGCAACACCTTGGAGTGGCAGAAGTGGAAGATGCACATTGGTGAGCACTTCGTGTGGTGCAGAGGATCCGACATGCAACGGACCTCCCGACAGCTTTCAGCCACCGTGAAGGTGTCGCGATATCCACCATTACCTACAACGACGACGGAGTGATTCGGCCCATCTTCTATCGTCTCAGTCTCGCGGAAATGGTAGTACCTTATGGAGCACCAGAATTCCCTCATTCCAGGAAATTTGCGTTCGATTCGTGGGTCATCGATTTATTTGGCTCCGGGCGTTGGCTGACCTAGCTTTAGCGGTGAATACGGTATGGGCACCATGGCCAATGATCTCTCTCTTGGATGTGATTGCTTGGGAAAGATCCACTATCTGGTATGTTGCATGTGATCGGTCACAGCGTTCGCTGATTCGCCTCTCAGCCCGGTGCATACGTTACTCATCCCGGCACAGCATTCGTCATAAAGAACGCAATCTGTATTCATGAGGAAGACGCCGGTGTCCTCTGGAAGCACACTGACTACCGCCCAGGAGGTCGATCGCACACCGTAAGGAGTAGGCGTCTCGTGGTCAGCATGGTGTGCACTCTTGCCAACTACGGTCAGATCGTCACATGTCTTCTGGCGCGCTGTCGCTGACGGCCTCATGCCCGACCAGAGTACATTTGGAACTACTACTTTTATCAAGACGGCAACATCGAGTTTGAGATCCGTCTTAGTGGGATTTTGCAAGTCTACGTTGCTGGTGCTAACGAACAGAGTCCGCACGGAACTGTCGTTGCACCAGGAGTCAACGCGCATGTCCACCAACATATCTTTTCGGTTCGTGTGGACCCAATGCTCGACGGGATCCGCAACACCGTCATTGAATCTGACATTCTCTCTCTCGACGCTCCGACCGGCTCGAAAGAGAACTTTGCGGGCAACGGCTTCTACGTCAAGGAACGCGTTCTCAAGGACCAAGTCGAAGACGGCGCACGCGACTTTGACTGGGCGGCCGAACGTCGATGGAAGATTGCGAATTTGAGCACGACGCATTATGCTTCCGGGAAACCGTCATCGTATCAAATTGCGATGAAGGGAGGTGTGCTTCCACTTTTATCGAAGAGTGATTCATGGATTGCCCGCCGTGCATCGTTTGCGCACAAGGCCCTCTGGGTCGTGAGGGATGTCGAGGGCCCCAGGGGCGGAAGGATGTGGCCCAGCGGAAAGTATGTCCCCCAGACTCGAGAGGAGCCTAGGGATTCCGTTGGCAGATGGGTCAAAGAAGGAGGAGGAAGCATCGACAACGAAGACATCGTGCTCTACCTCACCGTCGGTGCGTGTATCGCTCACCCCGTCCTCTTCGCATAGTCCATGGGCAACGATTACAGGCACAACCCACATCCCACGTCCGGAGGACTGGCCAGTGTCAGTGTTTGATTCACGTCTACCAATGTCTTGCTGATCTGCGACTTTGTAGGATGCCTGTGGAGCACGTCAGCGTCCTCTTTAAACCGAACAATTTCTTCGCCAAGAACCCGAGCATGGACGTTCCCGGTACCAAGGACACGCACAGCACGCTTGCGTTCTCTAATGGGCATCGCCGGACTTCCACGAACGGAACGAACGGTTTGACGACCTGTTGCGGGCATTGAAGCACTCGATTTTCTGTGTATCACACAATGTATCAAGAATGTGTAATGCTGCCGCCCCCCCTATGTGTTTTCGATATTTCTGTGTACCACTGCCCGTATGTGACGCGGGTCGATGTAGCCACATCATCCTTGTAAAGCCTGTCCGCGACTCACTATAATTACGATGGGACAGTTGGCGATCGGTCCGTGAGATGAAGGTAGCGCTAGAAGCTCAACCCCTGCAGTGTCAGACGCTTGACATTGTTCTCCAATGTCGACAGGTCCTGTTGCAGATCCGAGCTACCGGCCTCGCCGACATTATCGCTTACGGTCCCTGCGCCGGTTCGCAGGGTAGGCTTAACGCCAAGAGAGGCACAGAGCGCCTTGTACCGGGATCGAATCTGGCGCTGCAGTCCGGACATGTCGATTTCATCCTCGGACGATGAGCGTTCAGCCGGTGATGGGTTCGCCGTCGGAAATTGGCGTATGAGATCGAGGAGATGGTGAATGTGGCGCACGGCACGTCTACAGGGAAGGGGAGTTAATATGAGGAGCAGACCACGAGCGCAGCCGATGGTGAGACTGCACCTGGACTGATCGTTGTGGTGTGTGTGCTGAGCGTAGATGGCACTCCACGTCTGTGCAAACCCTTGGTAGAACCCGATCTCCTCCCAGATCTCAAAGCCCTTTTCGCGGCCGAGGGCGCGCCCCTCGATGAGGCCGTGGATGCGGCCGTGGGCGAAGCCGTCTGCATAGCCGGCGTCGTAGAACCTGCCACTCGGTCAAGGTTGAGCGGGGGAGGGAGGAAGAGATGGCGGACGTTTGTTCGAGGTGAACGAGTGCCTCGAGGTCGACGGACTCCATACGGGAGCGTGTTTGTCCCGGCCAAACACGCCATTTCCGCTATCAATTCAATTCATTTCGTCCGATTCCCTCGCGCGACCAAAAGACAATCAACCGTTCAGCTGAGCCACACGCAGCCCGTGCATCCTTCGCCTCGCCGCCCTCGAGTGGTTGTTCAGCCCTCCCCAGTACGCCCAGCTGGCGTCTCTCCACGACCCTTCGCTCCCAATCGCGTACCCCCGGAGCACCTTGGCCCCTCCCGGCTTCCCGGTCATATCAGATCCAGCCTCGGCTACGGAGCTCCGCGGTGCCACTCACGTGTTCTTTGAGATACCCCGTCACGTCCACCACGAACCCGTCGATGACGACGAGGCACCTCGTCGGGTGCGAGGCAGCGTATATGCCCGTCTCCGCGATCGTCCATCGCTCCCCGCCCCAGCGTTCGTCCGCCTCGATCTCGCTATGCTGTCCAGACGCTTTCTGCCTCATGTAGCGTCTGGCTTCGTCGATGTCTTCCGGACGCGACCGTCGAAGGGACGTGACCAAGCCGAGAGCGTAAAGACCGTCGATGATCCATTTCGACGGGTCCCAGTCTAGCGTCGACGGGCCAGACCTGTAATCGTGGGGAAACGCATGCTGCGCCGACGGTAAGCGTCTCGTCGCGGGTGGGAGAAAACGCAAATCTGACGTGCTGTGCCATCGTCAGAGCGAGGTGCGTGCGACGGGGTCGGGATCACGCACGAAGTTATGGTTGCCCTCGCCGCACGTCAGGATGGCCAGTAACTAAAATATCCGGTTATCCCGAGTCCATCTTGCCGGCACGGGGGCATACCAGATTGCTCTTGGACGTGTCTTCGTCCGAGTACGGCTGCAAGCCGTTCCAGTGCGCTAGCCTGTCGGATGCTTAGCCCAGCAGCATCCCAGTCGCTTGCTTTTCTCGCTCACGAATTCACTAGAAAGGTTGCATGCCAGACTGTTGTGGGGGGAGAGTGTGAGTGATCAGGTTGGACATATATCTGGTATGACTTGCTCACTTGCCAACCGAGTTACCAGTGCTCCGTAGACGAGTGCTCCGAGGGGATCTCCCCAGAGATAGCCCAGGGAAACTGGGACGACTCCACCAAGAAAGAACGCGATTGGAACTGAAAGACCTGATAACCAGCTCGGAGCGGCCGCATGACTGCGTACGAACCATAATATTTATGTTGAAAGCAGACGACTTGTCGTGCTGCAATTAGGACGAGAACGGACGTTTTTCTCTCACTCACGTGGATCGTCGTCGAGATCTTCCTGGTCGATGGTGTGGATACGCTCGTACTTTGGCTTGAAGAAGATCCACCCCATATGAGAATACAGAAGGCCCCGCGTCGCCGCGTAGCTTTGGGTTGCGGTAAGGTTAACATATGCGTTGTATTCGAGCAGCGCTCGGTGCTCACGGGTCATGGACAGGATCGTCCGTAAAGCGCTTTCGGATTTCGATAAGAGCACGTTTCGAGGCGAAAAGGACCTTACATGATGCAGACGGTGTCTGACGCACCTGTGTTCTCGTCAGTGGCCGCTCTTTGCGGAGCGAGATCATGGGCCTACCACCACTTGGCAACTGGTTAGCATGTGGAATAGACAAGCCTGGTTCTGTCTGCGTACCTTGATGGATCCTTGGCAGGCGCTCGAGCCAAGAACGACGAGCGCCGCTCGCACCGGGGTGCTTGCTCGAAAGGCACGGTGCGAATAGAGCCTATGGTAACCTATGGTCACGCTTACCATCGGATGGTGAGTGCACACACGTTCACCCATTCTGTCCTTGCTCACCCAAACTCGGCTAACTGCCAGAGAATGAAGGACATCCACAGGGTCGCGCTGGTGACCCGAGTCGGGGGCATCCAATAAACCCCGATAAAGGCACCGATATGAACGGAGACAAATACAACGATATTCTTCCACCAAAATTGTACAGTCGGATGGGACTGCCGGGTCGTCATCCTGGTAGAGCCGTGTTCGAAGGAATGGGGTTTCTCTGAGCCTCCACCGCACTCGGATGGCGAATTTATATGCATCAACCTTCAAATTTACGTCGCAGCGATCCCCCCGGACCCCCCGAAGCTTACATCGCGCCATGACGATAGAAGCGCAAGAAGCTTGTCGATGTAATAACTGATTCATCTATTGCCTTTGATTATTATTTCAGTAATTGCCTGCAGTTAATATTATCCTGGGCGGGGGCACACCACGGTCGCCGCAAGCCGGATCCGAATGGCAAATCCAGAGTCAGGCCAACGCTCGGACGCGAAAGAGGATTCGCTCCGATATCAGCGTCGTTCCGGACCTGTTTTGGATTGTCTGAATGGTGGTTGCTCTCCGCATCTGAGCTGACCGGATAAATTTAGCAGCTGACTGGCCGCACCCACGGTGTGTTCTCGCCCTCCGCCCCGTACCTTTACCGTGGCGCTCGGCATCTCGGTGTCAGGTGATCCGACACGCTATCTTGGTGCACGTGCTAGCTGTCTATCGTGCGGCGCCCCATTACTACGCCTGGCAACGATCTTGGCGATAATCTGGATTATCGAGCGGACGTCGGCCGACCCCCCTAAGAACGTGCGATCCGCCACGGTATATCCGGAGTTGTCGAAATTCGCGAGGCGTCGCGCGCATTTTTCTTTCCGGCCTGGGCCCCCCATTGTCCGGTCGGCTCGCTGCTGAATGAGCGAGCCGGACGTGCGGGCTTCCTGCGGGCGACAGACGCGGCGTTGATGACAAATACGAACCGTCTGCGTCGCAGGCTTCCGAATCTGAACTGACCACCATGTGGGCCACAGTCCCGCACCGGCTTACGCGAGAGAGGGAGGGACTCGCGCAGCATCTGCGACGTAAACAATTCCAGGATCATATCTGCCCGAAAGCCAGCGCAGACGAAGCGTATGCCCTGTTTGCACTTCGACCTGGGCTGCTGTGTCTGGCACCTCGCACGACGTGTCTGCCAGCCACTTGCTGGGGGGTTCCTCGCCACTTCCAGCGTAGCAGCAGCGCGATGGACATGCGGTAGCCATGACTGCGGAGTAGACAGGCCAGCTGGACGTCCGCCAGCCGGGCCCACCGGCTCTCGGCGAGTCACGTTTGCGCGCGGTCCTCGTCGGCGCACGATGTGCGGCGAGGTGCTGGCATGGTGGCTGACCGGCTGAATCCGCCAGCCTGCTGACTCGACGACCATCGGCTACCCCTGATCTTGTCGCTGATGCACTGGATCGTGCTCGTCCGATCGAGCAGGTGCCCGTCATGACTTGGACTGTTTTTTTCTTTTCTTTTCTTTCGTGATAGCGACTGTTGCTGCGGCACATGGCTGCCTTCGTCAACTGATCATCGGGCCGTTACGGGCAGGGGGGGGTTACATACACGAAGTTGACAAAGACAGACGCGACGGTGTCGCTCCGTGCGAACTCACCTGGATGGCGAGCCGGGCGCCGTGCCAGCGATTGCTGGCATGGTCACTGCAACGGGGGTAACAGACAAGCCCTAACGGGGGCTTTCTCTGGCTCGATACCACTCCCTACCGGCCAATGCGCACACCGTGCGAAGGGACGGCCGGCGGATGCAGCAGACGGATGGACAGCCTGGTTGACCCTCCCTCGCAGCCAGCCATACATACCTCTAACGGCGCAACGAAGCCATTTCCCTAGACAAATGGTTCTCTTCCGGCAGATATACATGTATGAGAAGGGTGCTTCAACAAGCACCCTTAGGGTATTAAATGATGCTCCAGCCCCTGCACCAAGCGTCCCTAGAGCCGTGAGGACAAACGTACATCGTCACCGCAGCACGCCAGTGCGATCCATCAACCCCTTCACTCGCCTGCCCAATCGCTCTGCCTCCATCTTGCGCGCCAGCACTTGCTGCGCCGGCATGTCCCTGCGCCGGATCCATCCCCGCGTCGTCGCCGCCCTGTCCTTGCCCTCTCCCTCCGCACCTTCGGTGGCGGTACGCTTTGCGCGCACCGCCGTCAAGTCGACCACGCGCGGCGACGACGAAAACTTGATGACGTCCCGGTAGAGCATCTTGGTCTCGGTCGCGAGCGTGCGGATGCTGGTGACCGGCGGGGGAGACGGGAGGCGGTCCGTGTCCGACTCTTCTTCCGAGCCGGACAGCGTCGACGGGTCCAGCGGCGGCGTGGGTGGGGGCAAGCGGACGGGCTCCTGGAGCGGAGGCAGCGCTCGGATCTCCTTCAAGAGGTCCTGGCTTCTGAGATACGAGTTCTCCGTCCGCAGGAACCTCACCGTTCCACGGAGGGCCTCAATCTACGAGCAGGCAGATGTGAAGATATGGCGTGGGCCTCGCAGCAACAACGCACCTGTTCCAGCAAGTGGGAAGTTTCGAAACTGCCTTCAACCGGGGCATTGTCTGATTCGGCGGGCTGGCTGCCAGCGACTGTCGAACAATACCATCAAGGACCCTGACAGAACATGTGCTGTGAACCCCGTACCCTGTCTCTCCGGTGCAGCCATACTCTTGAGTTTGGCATTGTCCTGCTCGAGGGCATCCAAGTCGGCCTGCAACTGTTCCATTGCTTCTTCATACGCCCGCTCCTGCTTCCTCGCTTTGGATAGCTCGACCTCAAGTTCAGAAATCGTGTCAGACTGCTTCTTGCTCGCTTCCATGCGGCGTTCCATAAGTTCGATTTTGACAGTCGACTCTTGGATAGTCTGGTCTCTCGACCTGAGACTGCGAACGAGGCCCTGAATCTCGTCTTGCAACTGTGCAGCTTTGCGCTCCGCTTCGACGTTGAGCGCCGTGCTCGCTCGGATTTCGTCGACGCGCACAACCCAAGGCGGAGTGCCGGTGACTGTCAAACAGGATCAGTATCGAGGATCGTAGACAGGACAGGAGAACAAACTCTTGACAAAATTCTCCGGTTCAAGAGCAAGTGGCAGTAATCTGCTGCACTCCTTTGTGAGCTGTGCGATCGCGTCGCCAACCGCCTCCCAACAGGATGCTCCCGGACGAAGATCTTTTGCGACCGTCGACATGGCCGTTTGTTTGGCGTACGAAATGACCGTAGCAAGCTGGAATGCAGACTTGGCACTTCGTGCATCGCTGAGGTGAGGAATGACTTGTTGAGCAAGCTGTGGGTCAGTCAGCGAGCAGGCCCGTCAAGATTAAAGGGACTAGGCATACAGAGATACCAAAGTTGACGAGCTCAGGGACGGCGTTGCTTAGTGATTTTAGTTGACCTACGAGATGCGCTTTCATTGCTGTCGAGTCCTGTATGACGTCCTCCAAGCGTTTCGTGAGTTTCCTTATGGGGAAGTTGTGAGCTGCCTTTCGAGGTGGAGAATGACCTCAAAGAGACTGACTTGGAGAGGACCTTTGCACTCTTGCATTGGTCAAGGAGCTTCTGAAGGGGCTCGAACAGCTCCAGCTCTGCATCGTACCCGCCCAATTCGAACACCACGTCTTTGTCTCGCAAGATAGCAATGACAGAAGTCTTGGTGAGGCCAATCGAAGCAGCGAACACGTCGAGATCATAGTCAAACGAGAGAGCATATCCCAATTCACGTTCTCCCAAATCTTGATCGAAACCACCAAAGTAGGTCTCAGCAAGGTGGTCAAATTGCGCTTGCAGCCTATAGCCCATACTTGTTACGTGTATGCAACCATCGGAGCACGGGGTACTCACTTCACGATGTCGTTGACGAATTCCATCTCACGAAATTCATCGCGTCTCAGAAGATCAATGTGCATATCGATGCGTTTCTCCATAGGAGCGATATCGACGTAGATGCGGCCGATGTTCAGGAACGAGGCTGGATCGCACCGACGAAGGATTGCAGCAAAGCGCTTGCAGAGTATAGCCAGACTAGCAGCTCGACCTCTCATCTACGGATTCACGTTATCCGTGTGACGATCGACGGAAGTAGCTATGCGTACCTCACAAATACCCACGATAGTGTCAGACACATCTCCATTGAGAGACTCGGGAAGTCCATGAGCTTGTCCAACGACGGTGTTGATAAGATCAATTTTCAGTCCCACCCGTTGGAAGAAGAGGTAACAACTTGTGGCGTCACTGTCGCTCTCCACGTAGAGTTGCGGCAGGTATGGCTAGATTATGGACTCAATATCGTACAAAAGATGAACTCGAAATCGACAATACCTGGACAATACTGAGCAATTCCTTGCTTTCTTTTGCTTCCAGTTTGCGCGTTTCAAGCTCAACAGTTTTTGCTTGATTCTTGGCCGCAGACGACTGGAGCTTGAGATTCAGAGACATCATTGCCGCCGTCTGAGATGCTGCCGTAGCAGATTCATGCTGTGCTGTTTGAGTTTGGGCACGCAGATCGTCAAGTTCGCTGTAAGCAAGAATAAAGATCGTGTATGGGAATACCGAGTGAGAAATCACCTTTGGAGCTGCAGTACAAGCTCTCTGAACTGAGTGATCGTATTTTCTAGATCTTGGCAAGCGTCCTCCAATGTTGAGATTCTTTGCAAGTGGTCTCGGATCTGCGAGTCTTTCGACTCTGTAATCAAGAGTCAGGCGATCTTGGCTCATCGCAGTATAAGACAGTACGCACCAATGTCTTCTTGCAACGATCTCTCTGTCTCGATGTGATTCTCTTCCAACTCGTCGTTCAGCTCCTTGAGGGCCTCAAGATCCTCGATCGTAATGCGCATCTCTTCGATTTTCTCTCCGAGCATGAGGTTCCGTTCTGTGAGCTGTACGAGCATTTCCTCAGCTCCTAGTGCATCATCAAGTTGTACTTTGAGGTCGTCAATTTGTGTTTCAGCATTGGAAAGCTTGACAAGAGTCGTCTCGTATTGCCCTGTTATGTACGGATGGATCAGAAGCGGCATAAGGAAAACCTGATAGGTGGAAGAAACCTTGGAGATCATCGATGCTTGTGATGTCTTTTTCCATCTCGGCAATGCGCCGGCGCTGTTCCTGTTCAGTTTGCTGGGACATGTCTCGGAAACTGTGTAGAGTTAAAACCGGGTGGGGACCTTAGCATGCTCCATACCGTATGAGTGCCTCCTTCAAACGTTCGTTGTGTTTTTCGAGCTGGATATACGCAAGCGATGACTTTGCGTTTTCTTCACTCTCGCTTCTGACAGCTAGGTTATCGTCGGCTTCATGACATCGTTCGATCGGCTAGGACACTCACCACCACCCTCTCTGAGCACCCGCAACTCCACCTCTATCTGGGCCAGCTTCTCCTTGACCTCCTCCAGTTCAGCCTCCGCAATCTCGGCCTTCTCTTCCGCAACCTCTTTATCCAGCATGGCCATCTCTAACTGCTCGTGAGCATCGATCCCCCTGTTGTCTGAGAGATGAGCAAGTTGTTGGGCATCGGCGAGCTCCCGTCGGGTGGCAATAAGCTCTGTTTGGAGCTGATTGAGCTTAGCCTGGAGTTTCGGACGCAGGGCCACAAAAGATTCCGCTTCGGAGAGGCGCGTTTCGAGTTCGCGTATGTGGCGAGCATCATCTGCGCGCTTTGCTTCCATCACTCGAGTCCTGGCGCGAAGCTCCTGGAGTTCTGCATCTTCTGGTGTGCGCTGTGGAGTTGAGTGAGTAGCAGCGAGTGAGAGATGGAACGGAGACGCACGATAGCAATAGGTGACGATGGCTCTCTCGTTATTGAAGGAGCTCGGATGTGCCCAGGCGGGTGAGTAATAGAAGGGGCAGCATGAACCGGTACGCTTGTCAAAGATGATGATGGTGTGATCTGGGCGGGAGGAGGCAGAGAGGGAGCCAACACGGGAGGTTGATGGAAAGCCTGCAGATGTGGTTGTGGTGAAGAAATCTGGGGAGAAAGGGGGGGTACTATCGATCTTGCGGATGTTTCACGGGACGGAGACGATAAGGGAGGCGGAATCGTTCGTGCCATAGTGCGAGAGGCCAGGGAGGGGCTGGGCGGCACGCCATCCAGCGTTGATTGGCGGTGAAGGGACTTGCGTGGCTGGAGGGAGAGAGACGGGATGCGTTTCGCGGGGGAGGATGGTGGTGCGAGTCGAGACACATGGGGACTTGACAGAGCGGGTGGTGGGAACGCGGCGGACGCGGGTGTTGGAGGCTTTGCTGGGCTTGAAGACCGAGAGGAGGAAGAGGCACCGCTTGTGGTCCCGGAGCGCAGGGGAGTGGGCCGAGCGAGGCTAGAGCTGGGCGTGCGCTGGTGGCCTGCGACGGAACGCGTCAAGCTGGGCTGCGTCGTGCGCTGGGCGATCTCGGTCAGCTGCTGGCGTGGAACAGGGACGTCTTACGCTCGCGGGCGGCTGCTCGGGGTCGGCGACGAGGATCTTGACCTGGCTCGGGCGGATGAACATGCCATGGAGGGGCTTGCAGGAGAAATACGCAACGCCCTGGATCGAGCCGTCGTTCT
>JBBPKP010000370.1:0-13572 GCA_038089335.1 Boletellus aff. obscurococcineus | reverse complement strand
CAATGGGATGTCTACCCAAAAGAGAGGGATAAGGATTATGCTCATACCAATCTGCACAACTTCCACCCTGTGTTTATGCAGGAACAGCTTGCACTCTCCCTTAGGGCAACTCACTACCTCACTCCTGCACTCCATATATTGATGCTCATTAATGTGGACTAGATCCACAGTAACATTCTTTCTGCCCTTTCCTTCAACCTTGTGGCCCAGCACCACATCTCTGGCTCCTCCAACCCTCCGTGGTCCATCAACTCTGACAGCTTCCTCTGCCTCAACAGCAGGATTTACATCCTGGGCTCTGACAACCTCCACCTCTGCATGCTCCACTACAAGCACAATTACCCTCTCTCCAGCCATTTCAGCCAAAACCGAATGCTAGAGTTGGTCTGCAGGGAGTATACCTGGCCCAGGGTGCATACATTCATTAAAGATTACATGTCCTCATGTACCACTTGCACCCAAGCCAAGGTACACTGGCACTGCCCTTATAGACTGCTTAAGCAGCTTCTGATCCCTGGACATTCTTGGCACTCTGTGTCCATGGACTTCATCAAACACCTCCCCTCCTCTAGCAGTTACTCTGCCATCCTCATCATTGTGGACTGCTTGTCCAAGCAAGCCACCTTCATTCTGATCCACAACACAATCTCCTCCCCCAAATTAGCTAAGCTCCTTGTCACTTATGTGTTCTCTAAGCATGGGGTACCATCTCATGTCACCTCCAACAGAGGACCAGAGTTCATCTCACATTTCTTTAGGTTCCTAGGGATGGCCCTTGGCATCACCCTCCACTCCACCTCCAGTTACCATCCAGAGGGCAATGGGCAAACTAAGCAGACCAACCAAACCCTTGAGCAATATCTTCAGATCTATTGCAGTTATCAGTAGGACAACTAATCCAACCTCTTACCCCTTGTGGAGTTTGCATTTAACAATGCCCCTAGTGCAACAACAGGTATATCACCCTTTTTCACTAATAAGGGATATCACCCCAACCTCACAGTCAACTCCACCCTCTCCCTCACATCCTCCCACACCTAAGAATACACCTCCAACTTGCAGGAGCTCCACAAGTTCCTCCACTCTGAGATGGCTTTGGCTCAGCAATGCTATCAAGCTCCCACTAACACCTGGTGAAACAACTGAATGAGTCACTAGCTTCACTGATAGACTGGAGAACCAAATCCTAATCACCAGTGACTAGAGCTTGGGAGTGGTTCCTTAGTGCTGCACCCCTTATCCAGGAATGATCAAGAGAACTTTACTGGAGGACGTCCAGCAAAGAGCTCTGGCTTTATATACTCTTCTACTTGTTTGTACATATTGTGGTACAATTACTATACAGGGAAGTCATGTGACTAGGGTATAGGGTATGATGCCATATTGCGCCATTATGACGTCAGATGGTGCAATGAGGGCTGACTAAATAATGACTAAAATACAAAATAATTAGTAATATCTTGGTAATATCATGATGTCATGATGATGTCATG
Organism: Boletellus aff. obscurococcineus; assembly: GCA_038089335.1. Lineage (NCBI taxonomy): Eukaryota > Fungi > Basidiomycota > Agaricomycetes > Boletales > Boletaceae > Boletellus > Boletellus aff. obscurococcineus. Next base: position 12,079 of record JBBPKP010000370.1, on the reverse strand, counting down.
GTCTGGCCTGGACTATGATGTCATCGTAGTTCGTTGGAGACTAAGTGTCTCTTGTCTTGCTAGATCGTTACTGTGGATGTGATTGGTTAGAGATTAGATAAGATAAGGTGGGAATGTAAATAAGTGCAAAGTGAAATGTGAGAATATGATGTCATGGGGGTCCTTTATGGGAAAGTGACATCAAGCGTGGGAAAGTCATGTGACCTGTCATGTGACCATGAGAAACTAAATAAAAGTGGTACTGTTAGAATGAGAAAAATGTGGAGAAAAAGAATATGATATTCGTTTTGTAACAGATGCCTGCTTTGGCTGTGAGGTTTTGGAAGTTAGTGATGTACTTCTGAAATCCATTATCTACCTCGCCACTGGGGTGTTTGAAAGACTTCTGAATGAGCTTGGAGAGCTCAAGATAGGCAGTGGCTTTGACATCAAAGGGGAAAAAGGTGAATTTAAAAGTTTTCTTGGAACTTATCCAAGGTTTTGTTGGTGGAGGGGGTGGTGGTGTTAGCCATTTTATCATACCACATTTCGGAGAAGAAAATACCATGCCCCTTGCTTATTTTATTTAGCAAGGTTATGATTTTTTCTTTATCAAAGGTGTAGAGCATCTTGTTGATGGTGAAGTAGGCCTTCATGGCCTTCATCCATCAGGTGGTATCAGCAGGTTCCCCAGAGAAATCTGCTAGGTGTTACGAAACAAGTATTATATTCTTTTTCTCCATATTTTTCTCATCATAATGGTACCACTTTTATTTACTTTCCCACAGCCACATGACAGGTCATGTAACTTTCCCACACCCAATGTAACTTTCCCACAAAGGACCCCTATGACATCATTCTCTCACATTTCACTTCGCACTTATTTACATTTCTCTTTTATTTTATCTAATCTCTAACCAATCACATTCACAGTAATGATCTCTCAAAGAAGAGACACTTAGTCTCAGATGACCTATGATGATATTATAGCCCAGGCCAGTCTATAACATCATTAGCTTACCAAGATATTACTAATTACCACTGTATTTTAGCCATTATTTAGTCAGCCCACATCATACCATCTGACATTATAATGGCATGATATGGCACCATACTCTATGTTATGTCGAAGTAAATGATCTTGCTGTCAAGCATGTCCTTCAGCAGCGACACGAAGTCTGATAGAGGTCCATGGTCTTGAGTGATGCCAACACACTCGGAGTGAGAAGAGTTACATGTTTAAACGTAGATCTAGCTAGGGAATACAGGACAGCTATGATGGGTATTTATAGGGGAGGAGATAGGGGAGACGATCTGGGAGGACAATGGCTACCAGATTAGGAGAGTAAAGGTGTAGTCCGTGTTTGGAAGACAATGGTTACCAAAGAAGGGGAATGAAGAAACCGACCGATTGGTAAGGCTAGGAATGGGGAGCAAGGGGGCCGAGGCATCTGTAAAGAAGAGGGGAAAGCAGTAGCCCTTGATGATTGTCTACTGGGTGGTAGTACACTGGGGGAAGAGAAGGGTCTGGTGGAGGAAGGGAAGAAAATGTAACATTACCCCCCTGCTGAGCTTGAAACTCTGATTCAAGCCACCACAGCCAATCATCCATGATGAGGAGGGGTGACAGGGGCAGGGACGTTACCCAATGAGGAAGGGCCTGCCACAGGCAAGGACAGGGGTATGTGAGAGAAATGGGAGTGATTGTCCTCATCGGAGGACTCGGGAGCTGGAGTGGAATGATGGCAGAGTGGGGAGGGGCAGGGTGCCAGGAAAAGTTGGCGAGTGCAGCGGACTCCCGTATGTCCTGGATGGAAGCATTGATCACAGAAGGCTCCAGGATGGGGAGGGGAATAGTGTTGAGGGTAAACACAGTTTTGTCGAGTATGTCCCCATCCATAACAGTTGGGGCACACCAGTTCTGGGCATTCATGCTGAGAATGCATGGGTTGGGGGAGTTGGCAGTTAGGGCAGGCGTACTTGGGACAGGCAGTGTGGGAGTGAGAGGGGGAAGAGCACTCGAGCCACAGGAGAGGGTTGGGGTCGAGCTCATTAGGGCAATGATGGGTAGGAGAGAGGGGCTCATTACATCCTCTGCAGAAAGGGGAGTTGCGGGCTTCCCTGGCAAGAGGATGGTCTGCTGGGATTTGGGGGAGTGGACATTCCAATCTGGAGATGGGGCGTTTGAGCATCTGAGGTAAATTGCGTTGTACAGGAGGCAGGGCAAGGGGAACATCTGGTGGTGTCTCAACAGCTTCAGGGATGGGATCAGGGAAGTTGAGGTAACAGGCCCATTCTCGGGGAGTAAAGAGTGCAAGTCGGTAACAGAAGAGAGGATACAGTAGGTTAAAGGGGAGGTTGTTGATGATGTCAATGATGCCAATGGAAATGAGCCCATAGAAGGTGACCTCCCTTCCTGCAGAGACCCACTTGAGGGTGCATTCGAAACCTTCATCATCAGCTAGGGTGTCTTGTCAATCAGGATGGTCTGCTACAGCAAGGATGAGGCGAGTGAGTTCTAGATGAGCGACAGCAAGGTCTATCGCTCAGCAAGTAACCCTGTGTTCAGTGACTGTGGGAAGGAAAAGGATATGGGCTAAGACAGCAGGGGAACTGATCAAGTCAAAAATGAATTCTCGCTTGTGAAAAGGGGGAAAAGATTCAAGGCGAAGGGGGGATGGTTGTTGTCGGGAGGGAAGGTTCATGGCAATTAGGAGGTGGTATAACAGGGAGGGGACCCACACCAGGAGGTCTTTGGCAATGCAAAGAGGGCAATAGGGAGGATCTTGCCATGAAAGGATGAGTAGTTGTAGAATCCACTGGGCATTCCAGGAGGAGCAGACGTGGTGAGGAATAGGGAATGGGGCAGTGGGATTGGTAAGGACGTTGAGGGATGGATGGGCTTTTTGCTGAATGAGGCAGGGAGAGTCCTCAAATGAGCCAAAGAGTGGGTTGACCCAGCCGACACTTAAGTAGTATCGTTCATTTGGTGGGGTTTGTCATTCAGGTTGACTTGGTGGTCACCAGTGCAGCAGCATTCAACTTTTTTGGGAGTGGCAAGGTCTCTTTCCAATTTAATGTGATCCCAAAATTGGGTGAGGTGAGCTGGGTAGCCTGTCCAATCGTGCATTCCTTTTGGGATGGCACACATTTTCTGATGCCCACTCTGCAAGCACCAGCAATGGAGTCCAGGAGCAAGTTCGAAGTCATAGACGATGGTTTCCTCAACCTTAGGGAATTTGAAGGGGGTAGAGTCATTGGTGGAGGCAGGGGAGGGGTCCATCTGTCTTTTCTTGCATTGTCACCAGTCAATCTCTTTTGAGTGGACAAAAAAGCATTGTATTCCCTTTTTGTCACTGGTTTTCCCATGCATCCTTGTTCTCGTTTCCTCCAGCCTGGACAGGGAAGGGAGCCACATAATTGTTGGTCTCCCATGGCCCATGTGTGGATATGTTAATCTCCCACGTCCAGGCTTTCGCCCTCCCTCCTCCCATTATCTCTGTTACCATCGTATGTCCATCCTAGAACCTCGTTTGCTGGACAGTCCCCAGCGTTCTCTCCATTACACTGTATACTACCCTCACTACATGGCACTCCAGGAACAGTCCCACCACCCAGTAGGTGGTGAGAGAGGCGAGGTGGGCAAAGAGGATTATGAGGAGGGAGGTGGTAGAGAGGGAGATGGTAATGGAGGACATGGTGATGGGTGGAGTGGGGAGCAGTGTCAATGGTGGTATGACGGATGGAGAAATGCTGTGGTTGGGCAGACTTATATAGTTATAAAAGAGCTGAGGAGCCAGTTAAGTTCCATTCCGGTTCCCACATATTCTTGGAGGAAAGGTATCCCTGCCACTTGATGAGGTATTCCTGTCGGTAAGGGGAGCTGCGATGAGCTAAGATGCCCTCAACTTTGTAAACCTCTTCATTATTTTCTACGTCAGGGGGGGGTCGGTGGAAATTGGGGCCATGTTCATCTGTTTCCATATAAGGGTATAGTAGGGACACGTGGAAGTTCAGGTGTATTTTCCAGGAAGTGGGGAGTCGTAACCTGTACATTTACAGGAATAGGACTTTTTCGATTTCAAAAGGTCTGAGGTGGTGAGGTGCTAATTTTGGGAAGGCGTGGGTCATTTTTAGGTTCGTGGCGTCGAGCCAGACTTTTGTTCCGACCTTCCAGGTCGGGGTCTGCCATTTCTTCATTGCTTCATTTCAAGCTGGGCAAGGCAATGTGCCACCAGGGCATCTTCTCTGGCTTTGTCAAGAAGCGAGAGTCGTTCTGTTAGTGCAGGAAGGAAGGTTTTTCCTAAAGTGGGATAGGCTCAGGGTTCATAGCCCATTATGAGAGAAAATGGGGACTTCTTTGTTACAGAATAGGTTAGGGCATTGTGGGAGAACTCAGCCATCAGAAGAAGTTCCAGCCAGAATGACAGGTTTGCTTGGCAGAACATCTGTAAGTAGGTGCCGATCTCTTGGTTGACTCGCTTGGTCTTGCCATCAGTCTGTGGGTGATAGGCTGTGGAGAGCACAACATCATAGTTCAGGAGTCAAGCAAGTTCTCTGATGAAGGCAGAAGCAAACTGGGGGCCTCAGTTAGAGATTACTTTGTCATGGAGGCCAAATCAGGGAAAGACGTGGGAAAAGAATAGTTTGGCAACTTCGGCAGCATCAGCATTTACGTTTGTGGGAATAAGAATGACCCCCTTTGTGAGCCCATGGTCAACCACGACCAAAATAGCATTATAGGGTCCCACGGAGGGGAGCCTGGACATGAAGTCCATAGAGATTTGCTGGAAGGGGCAGGTGGCGTTGGTCGGGATAGAGGTGAGCCCGGGAGAAACCAGGTGGGTAATGACTTTATTTTGCTGACATACAGCACAGCCAGCAACAAAGTTTCACACATAAGTGGCCATGCCCAGCCACCAATAGTCTTGTTGTAAAAGAGATAGGAGCCAGAAAGAGCCAGCATGCCCTCCCGTGGGAGATTCATGGACAGATGTGATGAGGGATCAGTGAGAGCTAGGGGGAATATACAAGCGATCCTTGTAGTACAATAGATTGTCAGTGTACCACCAGTCAGCAGGAGCGGAGAAAAGGTGAGAGGTCGAGGGAGAGGACAAGTTATTCAACACCAGAGTGACAAAGTCATTGGTTGGGGAGGAGGTGGCGATGCGATGCTGTAGCACCAGGTCAATAGTGCAGACTATGGCCACCGGGGTAAGGAGGACAAGATCCTGGTTATCGGAAGAGGTGTCAGGGAGATGAAGGCACAACAAAGCGTCCACGGGGCCCATCGCCATTCCAGGGAGGTGGTGGAACACCAGATCGAAGTCCATCAGAAACAATATCCAACAGGACTGTCTGTGAGACAACTGATGTGGAGACTTGAAATAGCTCAGGTTCTTATGATCAGTGAGGATCGTCACCAGGTGAACCGTTCCAGTTAGGTGGTGTTGCCATTCTTCAAGGGCATGAATGACCGCTAAGAGCTCCCAATCATAGATGTCATAGTTGTGTTCCTCTGGCGAGAAAGTGTTTGAAAAGTAGGCACAAGGGTGGAGGTCACCATTGAGGTCCTGTTGCATCAGAACGGCACCGCAGGCTCCTAGTGAGGCATCCATCATTACCCAGAAAGGGGTGGAGTTATCAGGGAGATGAAGGACAGGCTTCCTCCTAAAAGCACCCCGCAGGTGGTGGAACGCTTGGTCACAGGCAGCAGTCCAGTTCCAGGGCACGCCTTTTCGAGTCAGCGAATTTAGGGGTAGTGCAATATCAGAGAATCCCGCAATAAACTTGCAGTAGAAGTTGCAGAAGCCAAGGAAAGAGCGAACATCCTTAATGGATTTGGGGGTAGTCCACTTGTCGATGGTGGACAGCTTTCCTGGGTCCAGGGAGATTTCACCGGGACACAAGATAATGCCCAGAAACTCCACCTCTGTTGCTGAAAAGATGCATTTCAATGGTTTTAGGAAAAATTGGTGATCAGAGAGTCATTGCAGCACCTTGCTGGTGTGCTCGTCATGGGTTTTCTGATCGCAGGAGTGGATAAGGATATCGTCCATGTAGATGATCAGCCATCCTTCAGCGATGTAGTCGTGGAATATGTCGTCCATTAATGTCTGAAAAGTGGGGGGGGAACCAGTTAGGCCAAAGAACACAATGGTGGGGTCGAATAGGCTGAGAGGGGTAATGAAAGCGGCCTTCCACTGATCTTCAGGCTTAATTCGGACATTATTATACCCCCATCGAATATCCATCTTGGTAAAGATCGATGATCCCTTGACCTTATCAATCAGTTCTGAGATTAGGGGCAGGGGGTAGGCATTTTTGACCATGAATGAATTGACATATCTGTAATCCTGACAGGGTTGAAGGGAACCATCTTTTTTTGCCATGAAGAAGAATGGTGCAGCTTGGGGGGATTTGGAGGGGATGATCTTTCCTAATGCTAGGTGTTCCTTTACAAATTCTTCACAGGCAAGGGTCTCTTTGGGATTCAAGGGATAGACTTTCGCCACCTTCAGGATAAAGGCATCCGTCAGGACTATCTCATGGTCAAATTTCCATTCGGGAGGAAGAGTACCTGGCAGGGGTTCCTTAAACACATGCATGAACTCCTCACAAATGGGGGGAAGGGGAGTCTCGGTTCTTAGGGATTCCTGGGCGATTTGGGTGGACAGGGTGGTTTTTTGTATGGAGAGATCTGCATCTTGGTCATGGTGCATTCTCAGATACCTAAGGAGGTATGGGTGGTCGTCATTGTTGGCGAGGGTTCAGGGGGAAGAGGTCATGTCATCGGCTAGGGAGAGCTCTCCCCATGTCCAGTCAATTTGGGGATTATGTTTCTGGAGCTAGTCGATTCCTAGGATTACTGCATCCTTAGCAGTGTTAATCACATAGAAGTTTTGGCGTTCCCTCATCTTTCCACAGGTTACAATTAAGGGGACATACAGGCAAATTAATCCAGCCTGGTTCTGGGTTCTGTCAACATTCTTTGCAATCAAAGGGGTGTGGAGTCAGCAAGGGGTCCATCCTCCAGCGCAGAGGGTTGTCAGGTTAATGAAGCTCTTGGTTGCTCCATTGTCGATGAGGGCAAGGGTCATAACGGTTTTCTTGCCAGGATAGGAGAGGGTTAAAGGAATTTTCATAGAGCAGAGGTCTCCTTTAGATACAATTACACTGGCAATTTGTTCAGGAGGAGAAGACGTTACTACTTCCCTCCCCAAGCAAAACCCTGTTCAATTGCTACCCTTTGTACATTGGCCGCAACCGATTCTAATTCCTCGGTGTTGGCACTAAGAGCAATGTCAAGGACTTTGGCCAGCTCCTCCATAGAGTATCTGGAGGAGGAGGCATAACTGTCGAGAGGGTTGGTTTGGGCGGTCCTAGTTCTAACAGGCATCCTCCCCTTGTCCTTCCGATGGTTGGCAGAATGGCAGCCCTGTTTCTTATAAATGAAGCAGAGGTTCTTTTGGAAGCTGTTACATTTTCTTCTCTTTCCCTCGATCCTCTCGTCTCGACTGTGTACTATCGCCCGGTGGACGCCCACCAGGGAATCCTCGTTCCTCCCCTCGTGTACGGACGGCAGGGCCCGTCGGACCCTCGATAGCGGGGCTATTGTCCTCCCTATATGGTGACCATTGTTCTCTCTACACGGACTACTCCTTTGTTCTCCTAATCTGGTAGCCATTGTTCTCCCAGATCGTCTCCCCCGTTTTCCCCTATAAATACCCACCGTAGCCGACTTGTACTCCTTAGCTAGATCTACGTTTAACCACGTAACTCTTCTCACTCCGAGTGTGTTGGCAACGCTCGAGACCCCGGACTTCTATCAGACTTCGTGTCGCTGCTGAAGGACACGCTCGACAGCGAGATCGTTTACGTCGACGTAACAGAAGCACTCAGTGCATTGTTCAGGAGTTAATTGGATGGGGTCGACATCCATAGCATTAGGGTCTTTTCGAGGGGTGGTTGCTGATCTGGGGATATAGTATCCCTTCCTGTCTCTAAGCTGGTCGAGTCGGATGGCATTTTGTTTGAAGTTCCGGGCCTGCTTGACCCAGTCCTTCCAAGTTGTCAGCTGGGGGTTTATCATGATCATCATCTGTGCCAGCCTAAAGTATACTCCCTTCCTCAGAAGGTCAATAAGTATTTCATCATGGCCCTTGTCCAGACCACTCTGTCCAGCTATGATTTTGAAAGCGGCGACGAATCTGTCAAAGTCTCCCAAGCACTTCCTGAGTGGGTTCCTCTCCTTGGGGTCAGGGTAGTCAGCTTGTTTAATGTTGTAAAGCTCGTTTCTGGTGATCTCTTTCAGCCCTACTGGTATGAAGAATGCTTCAAAGGCTTCCTTGAACTTGTCAAATTTATTCACTGGGCCTTCGGGTACCATGTTTCCGCAAATATGGCGGCTCTCGCCAAGTTCATCTTATTCAGGCAGGTGAGAATCCTCTCAGCATCTGTGTTGTAGAGGGTCTCGTTCATTTCAAAGTAGGCGATTATCACCAGCATCCACAAGTTGGCATTCTTGGGTTCCCCATCAAAGTCTTTGGGTAGCCCAGCCTTCAACTTGGTGCACCTTGCTTCAAATATGGCGGGTACGGCTAAGTCCATTTCTTGGTTGCTTTTGGAGGATAGGTCAGTCAGAGGGGGGTTTGGCGGGTTAGCTATGGTGGGTAAGGGTTCAGTTTTGGGTTCAGGGAGAGGAAGGGGTATTGCCGTCAATGGGGTAGCTGTTACACGAAAGCGAAACAAGAGTGGACAAGACAAGGGGTCTACCTTGGGGAGGACACTCACGAAGAGGTGCAACAACGTCCCAAGATAAACAGCAAAGAGACTCGAATGTTAAGCCTTTGAGGAGGCTTAGACGCAAAGGATTCCCAGTGGGACTCAAGGGGACAAGGGGATACTCAAGAACACTTGTATTGCGTAGATCGAGTATGGAGTACATGAGTGTGAGGCACAGAGTTAAGTACTAAAGAGGTGGGTGCACAGACCACCTACCAAAAAAGGGACTAAGGGAACAAAAGGAAAAGGACAAGGGTAATCGATGATGACAAGCGAAGCAAAGTCATCGGAAAGAAGAGTAAGCTACAATGGGTAATCTACATGGAAGGTTACCATAGGGCGTAGAGGGCTAAGGAGGAAAGAAATCGTAACAGTAGCTTCCTCAGAAAGGGGGTTTCGAGGAGGCTCAAGTCTAGGGGTGTCAACCAGCAGCGAGGTAATGGAGAGGACGGGTGGGGCAGGGAGTGAGATGGAGGGGCTTCGTCTTCTTTGGGACTAGAAGGGGTTTGTTTGCCTTCGTGGAGGGGTGGGGGAAGGGGATAGGTATTCCAAATGCAACAAGTGTTCTGAGTCAGAGAACTCTTCCTGCTGCAAGCCATACAACATCTTGTTTCCTAGGTAGTGCCCTTCTGCTAAAGAGCAGGGGCATCAGGATGAGCTAGATCTTTTGTTACGTTGACATAAACAATCTCGCTGTTGAGCATGTCCTTCAGCAGTGACATGAAGTCTGATAGAGGTCCATGGTCTTGAGTGATGCCAACACACTTGGAGTGAGAAGAGTTACGTGTTTAAACGTAGATCTAGCTAGGGAATACAGGACAGCTATGATGGGTATTTATAGGGGAGGAGACAGGGGAGACAATCTGGGAGGACAATGGCTACCAGATTAGGAGAGTAAAGGTGTAGTCCGTGTTAGGAAGACAATGGTTACCAAAGAAGGGGAATGAAGGAACCGACCAATCGGTAAGGCTAGGAATGGGGAGCAAGGGGGCCAAGGTGTCCATAAAGAAGAGGGGAAAGCAGTAGCCCTCGATGATTGTCTACTGGGTGGTAGTACACTGGGGTAAGAGAAGGGTCTGGTGGAGAAAGGGAAGAAAATGTAACACTCTATACCCTAGTCACATGACTTCCCTGTATAGTAATTATACCACAACATGTATAAACAGTAGAAGAGTATATAAAGCCAGAGCTCTTTGCTGGACATCCTCCAGTAAAGTTATCTTGGTCATTCCTGGATAGGGGGTGCTACACTAAGAGCTTACTCTCAAGCACTAGTTACTGGTGATTAGGATTTGGTCTTTCTTTTCCCTAGTCAACCTAGTGACTTATTCAGTTGTTTCACTGGGAGTGTGGCTTTAAGCTTGGACTTGGTGGCCATGGGGGAAGGGTTGATGGGGACAAGGGCTTGGGATGAAGGTGCCAGGGCTAAGGACAAAGGGGTGTTTCTATTGCAAAAGATGCAGTTTCTGTGATACCTGGGGGTTGGTGGCAAGGGCAGAGGGGTTCTGCTGGGGGCAAGGGATGCAGAGCTTTCCTCCTCAGAGGACTCAGGGACTCGATAGGAAATGGCAACTGGGGTGATGCCCTACTCCTAGATAGGAGGGGCAAAGAAGATAGTTGATCTTTTGTTATGCGAATGCAGAACAAGAGTGGACAAGGCAAAGATCTACCTTGGGGAGGACACTCATGAAGAGGTGCAACAACATCCCAAGATAAATAGCAAAGGAGACTCAAAGGGTAAGCCTTGGAAGGGGCTTAGATACAGAGGGTTCCCAGTGGGACTCAAGGGAGCAAAGGGACACTCAAGAACACTTGTATTGTGTAGATTGAGTATACAGTACATGGGTACAGGACAAAGGCTTATATACTAGGAAAGTGGGCACACAGACCACTTACTAGGAAAGGGACAAAAGCGGGAAAGGGTAAGAGTAAGCAATGATGACAAGAGGAGCGAAGTCATTGGTTAAAAGAGTAATCAAAGGTTAGTAAGCGCTTGAAAGGTTAACATAGAGCATAGAGGGCAAAGTAGAAAGAAAAGCATAACAGGAGGTCTTTGCATGCCCTTGGTTCTAGTGCATGTTTGGCAAGCATTGATGTATTCCTTTACTCCAGTGGTAACTCTGGGCCAAGTAAAGTATTGCATAAGTAAATATACAGTACAAGCTTGTCCTGCATGCCTGGCAATCAGAGAGTCGTGGCAGATATTAAGTAGTTCTACTCTGAGTACTTCTGGCACAAAGACTTTGTTTTTCTCATTTTTAAATATTTTTTCTTTTTTTTAATATGTAAAGCCATTTATTTTTTCTGTTTTTATTTTTTCTGATTCTTTTTGTATTTTATCATAGAAGGGGGAAGATATTGTAAGTCTGTTTACAAAAACTGATTCTAGAAGGACTGTGATGTTCATATTATAGTTTTCTACCACATCTCTGTGGTCTGGCCTCTGGGACAATGTGTCCACTCTTCCATTGGCAGAACTAGGCTTGTACTTGATTATATAGTTATATTCCATAAGCATGGCATGCCAACATGCTTGGCAGGAAGACAGCGTCTGCAGTTTTTTCCAATATTTGAGATTCTTGTGGTTAGTCCAAATCTCCAAGAATTCCTTTCTGATTAAATAATGGTGCCATTCCACCAGGGCACAAACTACTGCTAGTAGTTCCTTATTATATGTAGGGTAATTCTTCTCTGTGGAATTAAAGGAGTGTGATATAAATGCAGTGGGGCACCAAAGTCAGTTATCCCTGAGTACAAAGAGCACTCCTCTGGTTGTGACCTCCAATGTGTCAGTTTCTACATGCATCTCCTTCTCCAGATTGGGATATGCCAGCATGGAGGGATGCTGAAACTCCACCTTTAAGTCAGTGAAGGCCTTTTACTGAGCATCACTCTAGTGGAACAGCATATCCTTCTTGGTGAGGTTGTTTAACAGACAAGCGCAAGAAATTATATTACAGGTGCCTAAGGCACCATCAGTCCAAGTCAAGTGTGTATCTACTTCCAGCCTGGGGAGACCCCTGTCATCTCCGAGCCTACTCATTTTAAAGATTCCACCGCCTTTTGCTTCGCTTCGGCAGCCAACCGATCCCTCCAGTATGCCTCCGCCTCCTCCGAAACATACTCTCGTTGCGAAGTTTTTGCTGGGGTCTGCGGAGGGGGGCGGAATTGCCGGAGATCTGCGGAGTTGGGTTGAGGAGCTTCTTCTCGCTCCACAACTTCCACAGAGACGTATTGCTCGTACTCCGGGTCCCATAGCTGTCGTACGGTTACTTTTCGTTTGCCTTTATTTTGGGGGCAATCCCGTTTGAAGTGG
>JBBPKP010000369.1:0-13598 GCA_038089335.1 Boletellus aff. obscurococcineus | reverse complement strand
TGGAAAGTGGCCTTCATCACCCCTTTTGGTTTGTTTGAACCTAATGTCTTGTTTTTTGGCCCTACCCATTATCGTGGACTCCCCCTCCCCCACTGTCCCCCCCAACTCTCCCTCCTCCGAGCTCGATGCCATCAGGGAACCCGACCCTGATTGCTCATTTGGAGAATCAGTCTTGTCCGGGGGGTAATGTTACAAATTTCCCATCTCCAATCACTTGCTGGAGCCCTACCCCTCTCAAAGCTGGAGATTGACACAGGGAACAGCAGTGTGCCTCCTTTCTCGAAACCTATTTCCAGTTCTGATGGTCTCCTCAGCTGATGGAGAGCTCTCCCAATGTTGCCCCTTCCACCTATCATCTTCCTTCTCACCTCTGCGACCTTGTGGACGACCCCACCAATGCCACTTGGCAGAACATTCTAGACTTTGACCACGAGTACCCCTCAAGGCCGTCATTCTCCTCTTCCACCCCCGACGATACCCACCCGCCTGCCTATGAGGGATACCCTTTGCCCTGTCTTACTCAGTTGCCTCCTTTGTATAGTATTGCCCTATGCCCCTGCCTTCCCAACATGGACTTGTCTCCTCCCCTAGCTAACTTCTCGTTACAGTTAGCTCATCTTCCCCACACACATAAATACCTTTGAGTTGTCTACTTGTCCCCTAGTTAGATCTATGCTTAACATGCCTAGAGTTTGACTCACCCACCACTGCAGTTGTTCTACTCAGCGAGACCAGGATCTCTATGAGATGTCACTTCGCTCTTGAGGAAGTGCTCAACAGTTGGACTTTACGCATAGTGTAACAGGAATTAGTGGCAAAAGAGGAATACAATGCGCCTTTGTTCCCTCAAAAAAGACTGACACATGAAGACAAACTTGACCAATGGACCCCTCCTCCACAACACCGCCCCCCTCCTACGACTTCCCCAAGGTGGTTGAAACCATCATCTATGACTTCGAGCTCACCCCAGGGCTGCACTGCTGGTGTTTGAACAGTGAACATCAGGAAACTTGTGCTATCCCAAAGGGAACTCACGATATTCAAGGATACCCTGCTCATCTCACCCAGTTCTGGGAATACATCGAAGTGGAAAGGGATCTTGCTGCTGCCAAAAGAGTTGAATGCCACTGCACTGGAGACCACCCAGTCGTCCTGAATGACAAACCCCACCAAATGAACAATACTACTTAAGCGTCGGCTGGGCCGACCCCCTCTTTGGCTCCCTTGATGATTCTTTCATCCGCCAGAAAGTCCACCCTTCACTCGATGTCCTCACCAATCCTACCGCCCCTTTTCCCGTCCATCATCACATTCTATCTTCATGGAATGCCCAGTGGGTTTTACAAATCCTCATGCTTTCATGGCAAAATCCACCCAATTGTCCCCTTTGCATCACCAAGGACCTCCTGGTGTGGGTCCCCTCCCCATTATATCACCTCCTTGTTGCTATGAACCTCCCCTCTTGCTGACAACCCTCCCCCCTTCACCTCGAGTCCTTTCCCCCCTTCCATAAATGAGAATTCATTTTCAATTTAATCAGTTCCCCCATCATTTTGGCCCATATTCTCTTCCTCCCTGCTATAACCAAACACAGGGTCACTCGCAGAGCGATTGACCTTGCAGTAGCCCATCTAGAACTCACCCATCTCATCCTCGCTATGGCAGACTGAAACAACCCAACTATAGCCTATGTCCAGATGCGTATAGCAGTCCCACGACTGGGCTTATGAAGGGGCAATTGACTAGAGGTAAGAGTGAAGAGCTAGCGAGGCTAAGCCCTGATGGTGATGGTAAAGGTCCAAGAGACTGAACTGGGGTTCCAGCTCAGTCGCCCAGGTTTATATACTATTCTACTGTTTGTACATGTTTGGTAATGATAGTGCTAGAAAGTGAGAGGCAGCCTGATTAGGCATATCATAAGAGTCCATGTGAGTCGTGTCGTACGAGTCACCTGCTGCGCAGGGCTGTGCGGGCTGTGCACCAGTGGCTGAAACGTGATGGGGGCAGTGGCATAGCTTTGCACAGCCAGAGATGAAAGGGTTGTGCGTGGCAACAATGGCTGTGCCGTGGAAATGGAAGTCTGAAGGTGAAGGCGGCGCTAGCCTTTGTAACGTCCTTGTATCGTAAAGGGGTTTCCCTGCCGTGGGTTAGCTAAGGTTTAGCAGGTGAAACGTACTAGGGTTGGGTTGTCCGTGGTTAAGTCTAGGTTGCAGAAAATGGTCCGTAACACAGACCACCCAGACTGACGAGATACTCTAGCAGACGATGAAGGATTCAAGTGCACTCTCAAGTGGGTTGCAGTGGGAAGGTAAGTGACCTTCTATGGGCTCATTTCCATTGGAATCATCAACATCATCAATGACCTCCCCTATAGTTTATTGTATCCTCTCTTCTGCTACTGACTCGCTCTCTTCACTCCCTGGGAAAGAGCCCAATATCTCAACTTCCCCGACCCCATCCCTGAAACTGTCGAAACATCACCAGATGTTCCCCTCACCCTGCCTCTGTTACGTTTTCTTCTCTTCCTATCGATCCTCTCTTCTCTACAGTGTACTATCGACCAGTGGACGACCACCAGGGCATCCTAGTTCCCCCTCTTGTATACGGACGGCAGGGTCCGTCGAACCCCCAGTAGTCGTCCCATTGTCCTCTTCGTATGGTAACCATTGTTCTCTCTATACGGACTACTCTTTTGCTCTCCTAATCTGGTAGCCATTGTTCTCCCAGATCGTCTCCCCCTACCTCCCCCTATAAATACCCATCGTAGCCGACCTGTATTCCTTAGCTAGATCTACGTTTAACAACGTAGCCCTTCTCACCCCGAGTGTGTTGGCATCGCTCGAGACCCCGGATTTCTATCAGACTTCGTGTCGCTGCTGAAGGACACGCTCGACAGCGAGATCGTTTACGTCGACGTAACAGCCTCCTGTACATTGCCATTCACCTCAGATGCTCGAACGCCCCATCTCCCGATTGGAATAACCACTCCCTCAGATCCCAGCAGATCATCCTCTTGCCTGAGAAGCTTGAAACTCTCCCTATTGCAGAGGATGTAATGAACCCCTCTCTCCAACCCACCATTGCCCTGACAAACTCAACCCCGATCCTCTCCCGTGCCTTGAGTGTGCTTCCCCCTCTCACTCCCACACCGCCTGCCCAGAGTACGCCTGCCCCAACTGTCAACTCCCCCACCCCATGCACCCTCAGCACAAGTGCCCAGAATTGGTCTGTCCCAACTGCTATGGATGGGGACATACTCGATGAAACTGTGCTTTCCCTCAACACTATTCCCCTCCCCATCCTGGACCCTTCTGTGACCGATGCTTCCATCCAGGCCATTCAGGAGTTAGATGTACTTGCCAAATTTTCCGGGCACCCCATCCCTCCCCCTTCTGACATCATTCCACTCTGGATACCGAGTCCTCCAATGATGCAGAGAACCCCTGCTCCCATTTCTCTAGCACACCCCCACCCTCACCTGTGGCAGGCCCTTCCTCATTGGGTAATGTCCCCACCTCCATCACCCCTCCTCATCATGAATGATTGGCCCTGGTGGCTTGAATCAGAGTTTCAAGCTCAGCAGGGAGGTAATGTTACATTTTCCTCCCTCTCTCTGCTGAACCCATCTCTCCCTCCTGTGTATTACCATTTGCTTGACGACCACCGAGGCCTACTAGTTTCCCCTTTGCTATACGGACGCCTCAGCCCCCTTGCACCCCATTCTTAGCTTGACTGCCCAGCCAGTTCCTTTGTTCTGCCTTTATGGTAACATATTGTTCTCCTTACATGGACTACACCATTGTTCTCCTAATCTGGTAGCCATTGTCCTCCCAGATCGTCTTCCCCTGCCTTTCCCATAAATACCCATCATAGCCGTCATGTACTCCTTAGCTAGATCTACATTTAACCACGTAACTCTTCTCACTCCGGGTGTGTTGGCATTGCTCGAGACCCCGGACCTCTATCAGACTTTGTGTTGCTGCTAAAGGACATGCTCGACAGCAAGATCGTTGACGTTGACGTAACATGCGGGGTGTTTGTGAGTCTCCCAGACCAGTGTGGCTCGTGCAGGTTCCGGGATGTAGAGTTTCCCTCAGAAATACAACAAATTGTCCCTCCAAGACCAATCCGAAGGGGTGGTGCAATTAATCGGGTAGGTGGCAGTGATCTCCTTTAACTGCCACTCAACAAAGGGGTCGGTTGGGGTGGTGAGGGCAACGAGGTTTTTTAACCCCATAAGATGGTGTGGACCATGGTTATGGGGGTAAACAGTTGTACCTGGTCATTATCAGAAGAGGTGTCGGGGTTTGTTAGGTAAGAGAGGGCATCGGCGGGGCCCATCTGGGATCCAGGCAGGTGATGGAATTCCAGGTCAAAATCTATCAGATAGAGCATTCATCATGCCTGCTGTTGAGAGAGACTCTGTGGCTTCTTGAAATAGGCTAGGTTTTTGTGATCCATCAAAACTATCACCACATGAGAGGTTCCTGACAGGTGATGTCGCCATTCCTCCAGTGCATGAATGACTGCAAGGAGTTCTTGATCATAGATGTCATAATTGTGTTCCTCTGGCAAGAAGGTGCAGAAGAAATGGGCACAGGGATGGAGGTCTCCATTGCTGTCTTTTCACATCAATACAACCCTGCAGGCTACTAGCGATGCGTTGGTCATTACCCAGAATGGTTTGGACAAATCAGGCAGTCAAAGGACCGGGAATTGGAGAAACTGTTTCTGTAATGTTTTGAATGCAGTTTGGTGGATAGGAAGCCATTCCCATTTGGAAGATTTCTGGTTTGGCAAGATCTGAGAATCCTGCAATAAACTTCCTGTAGAAATTGCAGAACCCAAGGAAGGAGCGGACGGCTTTTACTATGGTAGGTGGTTCCCATCCTCGGATGGCGTCAAGCTTGGTGGGGTTAAGAGTGACCGCCCCAGTTTCACAACCAGGCCCAGGTACTCGACCTCAGTGGCATCAAAGGTAGACTTAGATAATTTCAAGAATAAAGCATGCTCCCAAAGTCAGTATAGGACTTTCTTGGTTCATTCCCTGTGAGTAATGATGTTGGCAGAATGGATTAGGATGTCATCCATATAGATGATCTGCCATCTGTTACGAAACAAATATTATATTCTTTTTCTCCACAGTTTTCTCATTCTAACGATACCAGTTTTATTTAGTTTCCCATGGTCACATGACAGGTCACATGACTTTCCCACACTTGATGTCACTTTCCTATGAAAGACCCCTATAACATCATACCCTCACATTTCACATTACACTTATTTACATTCCCATCTTATCTTATCTTATCTCCAACCAATCACATCTACAGTAATGATCTACCAAGATAAGAGACACTTAGTTGCTAACGACCCATGATGACATCATAGCCTAGGCCAGTCTATGACATCATCATGACATCATTAGCTTACAAAGATATTACTAATTATCACTGTATTTTAGTCATTATTTAGTTAGCCCACATCACACCAATGGACGTCATAATGGCATGATATGGCACCATACCCTATACCCTAGTCACATGATATACCAATATAGTAATTGTACCACAACATGTACAAACAGTAGAATAGTATATAAACCCAGATCTCTTTGCTGGATGTCCTCCAGTAAAAGTCTCTTGTTCCTCCCCACAACAGCCTCTGGATAGTGAACACTAGGGTCTAATACTCCCTAGCCTTATCCTTGGTAAGGCTTTGTACCCACTAGCTACTCAGTAGTAGGATAGTAGAGCGCTGTGGCTTTAGCCTTGAGGGTTTAGGGTTCAGTGGTCGCTTCACCATCCCTCAGCAATGTGATCACCAAAGACAGTATCCATCAGTCATTGAAAGGTCGGTGGGGAATTGCACATCCCAAAAAACATGACTGTTGATTTGAACAGTCCTAGCAGGGTGATAAAAGCTGCTTTCCATCAGTCCTCTGGTTTGATGTGGATGTTATTATATCCCCATCGTACATCAAATTTGGTCAAGATCGACAAGTCCTTCAGCTTGTCGATCAGCTCAGAGATCAAGGGAAGGGGATAGGCATTCTTGACAGTGTGCTCATTGAGGTAGTGATAATCTTGGCATGGGCGTAAACTCCTGTCTTTCTTTCCTACAAAGAAGAAAGGGGAGGCCTGAGGGGATTTGGAGGGGACAATTTGTCCAGCAGCCAAGTGCTTATCTACGAAGGCCTTACAAGCCTCAAGCTCTTTTGGGTTCAACTGGTAGGCCTTGGCTACTTGCAGTTTGAATGTATCAGTGGTGAGGATTTTGTGGTCAAATGGGTGTTCTGGGGGTAACTGTCCTATGGGTGGCTCGTCAAACACATCCTTGAATTTGGCATACTCGGCGGGAAGGGTTTCTTCCTTCACTCCCGCTTCTTGGGCGATCTGAGTTGAGATGGTGGTTTTTCGAAGAGCTTTGGTGATGTACCCATCAGGGTTTTTCCTAAATAGTGGGTGACATAGGACTGAGATCCTCAAATTCGATGTGGGTTGGGGGGTAACTCCATCTTCTGGGCAGCCCAGTCGATGGTGGGGTTTCATTTTCTTAGCCAATCTATCCCCAGGATAAAGGGGTCTTTTCCGCATGTGATGACATAGCAGGTCATCATTTCTTCGTGGTTGTCGATGATTAGGTGGACATCCACTGTCTCTCTGACCATCCCAGCCAGGTTAAGAGTTCCGTCTACATTTCGAGCCAATAAAGGGAAGGGGAGTTGTTTGGTTTTTCCATTTGGTCTTCCTTACCAAGTCCTTGTTGACGAAGGAGGAGGTGGCGCTGCTGTCGATCAGAGCAAGAGTCTCTACAATTTTTCCGTCTTGTTCCAGAGTAATGGGGACTTTGATTGCTTTAGTGGTACAGCTGAATACAAGTACAGAGGAAGGAGAGCTTGATGTAGCTAAAGCCCTCCCCATCCAAAACCCTTGTTGTCGGTGGTGGTCTTAGTGTGGTTAACCATTTCTTCCTCGGCATTTCCTCCAAAGGCCATCTTCATCATTCGAAGAATCTCATCTAGCGTAAATGGGAGAGCTTCCAGATAATCCTCTACAGGGGAAGTCTCAGTCATTCTTATCTTCTGTGGGGGTTTACTCGAGGTTCCCAGCCTCTGTCCTCCTCTGTGGTTCATCGACCTGCATCCAACCTGGTGGCAATCAAAGCATTTGTTGCTCTTCATGTGCTCGGTGTGCTGGGTGGGGGAGAGTCAGGCAATATCAACGTCCATGGTGTTTGGGTCAGTGGATTGTCCATTCCTAGGGTGGCTCCATGCAGTGGGAATATATTGGGCATGGGAGCGAAGTTGTCAGACTCAGATGAAGTTCTGCTTGAAGATCCGAGCCTTGGTGATCCAGTCTTGCCAGGTCATTGGCTGGGGGTTGATCGTTGCCATCATATTAGCGAGGGAGGTGGAGACTCCACAGTTTAGGATGTCAATGAGGATGTCGTCATGTCCTGTGTCCAGTTTGCTTTGCCCTACGGCAATCTCAAATGCAGCAATGAAGTCATCAAAGCTGCCTTGTTTCTGGTATGGGGGTAGTGTGCGCTCGGCGGGGTTGGGGTAATTAATCTGCTTAATCAGATAAAGCTGGTTTTGGGCTTTCTCCTGCAGACCAGCAGGGACAAATAAATTGGTAAATGCTGCCTCAAATGCAGCCCATGTTGCTCCTTGCACTTTGGGGTACCAGGTTTCGGCAAAGGAAGTGGGTCATCCTTCTGCCATCTTGTTTAGGCAGGTAAGAATCATGATCTTGTCATTGTTATAGACTCTGGGGTTCATATAGAAGTAGGCCTTCATGGCAAGCAGCCATCTCTGGGCATTTTCTGGCTTTCCATTGAAGTTGACAGGCAAGCCTGCTTTCAATTCACTTGTTCTCAGCAAAGCGGGTGCTACGGGTGCTGCTTGCAACTGTTGCTGCTGCTGGGGTAACTGAGCCAGCTGGGCCGGTTGTGCCTGTCCTGGCTGGTTCATGGTTCTCAGGGAAACGGGGGTAAAGGTTTGTTGGACCGCTTGATTGATGTTGTTGAGACTGGCAAAGGCTTGCTGGAGAGTGGCCTGGGTGGTGATATAGTGAAGGGGAGGGGTTGATGCTTGGGTGACAGTCTGGGGGGTGTGGGCAGTCGAGGTGGCAGCAGAAAGGGGATTCCTCTAGGGTTGAATCTAGGGGGTCGAGAGGGTTGGCGGTTCCAGGGACAGTATGGGGGTGGCAGACAAAGTGGTAGTTGGCACTCTTCATCTTCTCTGGTGTAAGAGGGGGTTCGGTGGCAGAGGTCTTCCTAATACTCTTCACGGCAGGGGAGGTTCGATGTATTCAGGTTTGAGGGCAGGTGTTGCGAACTTTCCATTGCCCAACAACCATTGCAGTAGTGCCCTGCTCGAGGCCGGGGATCGTCAGAGGGAAACCCAACATGCCTCATTCTTAGAACCCTACTTTCAAGTACAGTGGTCCCCTCAACTGATGACAGGACCTCCCGATATTACCCCCACTACCTACCACCTCCCCACTTCCCTCCAAATGCTCAACGATGACCCTGAAGACGCCTCCTGGCAAGATGTGTTGGACTTCGACAACATGTACTGGGATCTGCCTTTCTTATAAGACTATACCCTTCGCCCCATCTTACTCATTCACCTTCCTCTTTGCCTTCACCCTATGCCCTGCCTTACTCTTTTGCTTTACTCTAATGATATTGCTCTGTACCCTCGCCTTTGTTATGATTTCCTTACTTCCTATCGGTCACCAGAGTCCCGCCCTTCTCAAAGCCAGAGACCGACAAAGGGAACAGCAGCAGGCCTCTTTTCTTGAAACCTATTTCCATTTCTAATGGTCTCCTCAGTCGATGGGGAGCACCCCCAATGACACCCCTTCCACCTACCATCTCCCCTCTTAGCTTTGCAACCTCGTGGACAATCCCACCAACGCCTCCTGGCAGGACATTCTAGACTTCGACCACAAGTATCCCTCAAGGCCCTTGGTCTCCTCTTCCTCTCCCAACGATACCCACCCACCTACCTAGAAGGGGTACCCCTTCACCCTGTCTTACTCAGTTGCCTCCCCTGTATAGCATTGCCCTATGCCCTTGCCTCCTTATTATGGACTCTTTCCCTCCTCTAGCTAACTTCTTGTTACAGTTAGCTCGTTTTCCCCAGACACATAAATACCCTCGAGTTACATACCTGTCCCCTAGTTAGATCTACACTTAACACGCCTAGAGTTTGACTCACTCGCCGCTGCAGTCGTTCTACTCAGCAAGACCGGATCTCTATGAGATGTCACTTCGCTCTTGAGGAAGTGCTTGACAGTTGGACTTTACATGTAGCATAACAAAAGATCTAACTTGTCCCCACCACCCCTGCCTTCATTGCAGAAGGGCGAGACCAGTTCAAGACGGCTGATTAAGATCAGTACTGTAGCTATCAACCCCCTGAGTCTTCTGAGGAAGAAGGGGAAACCATCGAGGAAGGACTTGCCCTTGAACCAGA
Organism: Boletellus aff. obscurococcineus; assembly: GCA_038089335.1. Lineage (NCBI taxonomy): Eukaryota > Fungi > Basidiomycota > Agaricomycetes > Boletales > Boletaceae > Boletellus > Boletellus aff. obscurococcineus. Next base: position 4,111 of record JBBPKP010000369.1, on the reverse strand, counting down.
ATATGTGGAACTGCCCCCACCACGAAGAGTGTCAGGAAGACCTCTGCCGCCGAACCCACTCCTTCAACAGAGAAGGAGAGCCCCGACTACTATGTTGCCTGCTACCCCTGTGCTATCCTTGGAGCCACTGCCCCTTTCCACCCCCCAGATCCAACCTCAGAGAAATCCTCTTTCTGCCGCTACCTCAACTGCCCATACCCCCCAGACCATCACCTGAGCCCTGACCCCGCCACTCCACTATATCACTACCCAAGCCACTCTCCAGGAAGCCCTTGCCAGCCTCGACAACATTGATCAAGCTGTCCAGCAAACCTTCACCCCCGCTTCCCAGAGATCTATGAATCAACCAGGATAGGCACAACCGGCCCAACCGGCCCAGTTACCCCTGCAGCAGCAGTTGCAAGCAGTCCCAGTAGCACCCGCTTTGCTGAGAACTAGCGAACTGAAAGCAGGCTTACCCGTCAACTTTAATGGAAAGCCAGAGAACGCCCAGAGATGGCTGCTTGCCATGAAGGCCTACTTCTATATAAACCCAGGAGTCTACAACAACAATGACATCATAATCCTCACCTGCCTAAATAAAATGGCGGAAGGACACCCCGCTTCCTTTGCCAAAACCTGGTACCCAAAGGTGCAAGGAGCAACGTGGGCTGCATTCAAAACTGCATTCACCAACTTGTTCATCCCTGCCAGATTGCAGGAGAAAGCCAGAAATCAGCTCTATCTGATCAAGCAGATCAACTACCTGAACGCCAAGCATGCACTACCCCCTTATCAGAAACACGGCAGCTTTGACAACTTCATCGCTGCATTTGAGATTGCTGTAGGGCGAAGCAAACTTGACTCCAGACATGACAACATCCTCATTGACATCCTAAACCATGGAGTCTCTACCTCCCTCGCCAACATGATGGCAACAATTAACCCACAACCGACGACTTGGCAAGACTGGATCACCAAGGCTCAGATCTTCGAGCAGAACTTCATTCAAGTCCAACAACTGCGCTCCTGCTCTCAGTATATCCCCATGGGACGGAGCTATCCAAGGAACAGACAATCCACTCATCCAAATGCCATGGACGTTGATGTCACCCAACTCTCCCCTGCCCAACATGCCAAGCACATGAAGAACAACAAATGTTTTGTCTGTCATCAGAAGGGATGCTGATCCACAAATCATAAAGGAGATCAGAGGCTGGGAACCTCGAGTAAACCCCCACAGAAGATTAGGAAGACAGAGACCTCCCTGGTAGAAGATTATCTAGGAACTCTTCTGTTTACGCAGGACAAAATTCTTCAAATGATGAAGATGGCCTTTGGAGAAAATGAAGAAGAAATGATCAACTGCACCGAAACGGTCGACGACCATAAGGGTTTTGGATGGGGAGGGCTTTAGCTACGTCAAGCTCTCCTTCACCTGTACTTGTATCCAGTTGTACCACTAAAGCAATCAAAGTCCCCATTACTCTGGAACAAGATGGAAAAATTGTAGACACCCTTGCGCTAGTCGACAGGGGTGCCACCTCTTCCTTCGTCAACAAAGACCTCATAAAGAAGACCAAATGGAAAACCAAATGACTCCCCTCCCCACTACTTGCTCAAAATGTGGACAGAACCCTTAACGTAGCAGGGATGGTCAGAGAGATGGTGGACCTCCACTTGATCATTGATGACCACAAAGAAATGATCACTTGCTATGTGATCACATGTGGAAGAGACCCCTTCATCCTGGGGATGGACTGGCTAAGAAAACAAAACCCCACCATCGACTGGGCCACCCAGAAAATGGAGTTACCACCTGACCCGCATTGAATTCGAGGATCCCAATCCTACATAGCCCATTACCTAGGGAAGAACCCCAACAGCTATATCACCGAAGCCCTCTGAAAGACGACCATCTCGACCCAGATTGCCCAGGAGGCTGGAATAAAAGAAGTAACCCTACCCACAGAATACGCCGAGTTCAAAGATGTGTTTGATGAACCACCCATTGGGCAGTTACCCCCAGAACGATCATTTGACCATGAGATTCTCACCACCGACACTTTCAAACCATGTGTAGCAAAGGCTTACCAGTTGAACCCTAAGGAACTCGAAGCTTACAAAGCCTTTGTCGACAAACACCTTATTGCAGGGCAAATCATCCCCTCGAAATCCCCCCAGGCCTCCCCTTTTTTCTTTGTAGGAAAGAAAGATGGCAGTCTACACCCATGCCAGGATTATGGATACCTCAATGAGCACACAGTCAAGAATGCCTACCCCCTTCCTCTGATCTCAGAACTGATTGACAAGCTGAAGGACTCGTCGATCTTCACCAAATTTGATGTACGCTGGGGATATAATAACATCTGCATTAAACCGGAAGACCGCTGGAAAGCAGCTTTCATCACCCCGCTAGGACTGTTTGAACCTACGGTCATGTTCTTTGGAATGTGCAATTCTCCACCGACTTTTCAATGGCTCATGGATGCTATTTTCGGTGACTACATGGCCAAAGGATGGCTAATCATTTACATGGACGACATCCTGATCCACTCTGCCAATCTTGTCACCCACAGGGAGCAAACCAAGAAAGTGCTCTGACAACTTCGGGAGCATGAGCTATACCTCAAGCTGTCCAAATCCACATTTGAGGCTACCGAGGTCAAATACCTAGGCCTAGTAGTGAAACCCAGAGCAGTCACTCTGGACCCCACCAAACTAGATGCCATCCGAGGATGGGAACCACCCACTACTGTAAAAGCAGTCTGCTCCTTCCTTGGGTTTTGTGACTTCTACAGAAAGTTCATTGCCAGATTCTCCGACCTCGCCAAACCACTCACAGACCTGACAAAGAAATTATCCAAATGGGAATGGCTCCCTATCCATCAAACTGCATTCAAAATGTTGCAAAAACAGTTCCTCCAATCCCCTGTCCTCTGGTTGCCCGACTCATCCAAACCATTCTGGGTAATGACTGATGCCTCTCTCATGGCCTGCAGCGCGGTTTTAATGCAGAAAGATGGAAATGGCAATCTTCATCCCTGCACCTACTTCTCCCGGACCTTTTCTCCAGAGGAGCAAAACTGCAACATCTATGATTGGGAACTCTTGGCAGTCATACATGCACCAGAGGAGTGGAGACATCATTTATCAGGAACATCCCATGTGGTCACAGTCCTAACTGATCACAAGAACCTAGCCTACTTCAAGAAGCCACAGAACCTCTCTCGACGACAGGCACGCTGGATGCTCTACCTTATGGATTTTGATCTAGAATTCCACCACCTGCCGGGCCCACAAATGGGTTCCACTGATGCCCTCTCACACCTAACCAACCCTGACATCTCCTCCGACAATGACCAAGTAACTCTGTTCATGCCGGTGACTATGGTTCAGGCCATTGACATGGGATTAAAGAACCTCATCGCCCTTACCACCCCAACTGACCCCTTTGTCGAGCGCCAACTGAAGGAAATCACCACCACCTACCCGATCAACCATACCACTCCCTCAGACTGGTCTTGGAAGGACAACCTGTTGTATTTCCAAGGGAAACTCTACATCCCGGAGCCCACATGTGCCAAACTGGTATGGGAAACCCATGAACACCCCACTCATGGCCACCCTGGTCAATTCCATCTCCTACATCTACTCCAACAGGATTACTGGTGGCCGGGGATGGCCGCTCTTGTGCGCCGAGTAACTCAGGGCTGTGCCATATGCCAGCAAAACAAGATAAACACTTACCCCACCCGTCCGCCTCTCTCCCCCATTCCAACCACTGCCACCCACCCCTTTCAATAGATCTCCATGGACTTCATTACATCATTGCTGCCCGTAGATGGGCACGACGCTGTTCTGGTCATGGTGGACCACAGCCTCACTAAGGGGGCTATTTTCATCCCAACCTCCAGCACTGCTGATGCTGAGACTGTCACCAAACTTTTCTTTGAGAAAGTCTTCCCTAGATTCGGACTCCATGTCACATCCCAGATTCCGCTGAGGCAAACTCTGGTGCTCCGGCACCAGCTCCGCCCAACTCCGGACACTTTCCTTTCTTTCGTACGTTCTCTGTTCTGTCTATTTGCTTTCGTAGTATAACCTTCGGAGTTCCGGCCGGAGGCCGGAA
>JBBPKP010000368.1:0-13627 GCA_038089335.1 Boletellus aff. obscurococcineus | reverse complement strand
ATTCTGGACTGGCTGAGGCCGAAGAATCTCCGAGGAGTAAGGAGCTTCCTAGGACTGGCCAACTTCTACCGCTGCTTCATCAAAGACTACGTGGCGATTGCCAGACCCCTGAATGACTTAACAAAGAAAGATACGCCATTCATTTGGGGGGAAGGCCAGCAGAAGGCCTTCGACAGCCTAAAGTACAAGTTCACCACCACACCCGTCCTTGTTACCCCTGATCTGGACTCGGAGCTCCAGCTCGAAATGGACGCCTCAGACTTTGCAATGGGGGCCGTCCTCTCAGCAAAAGTAGACGAGAAATGGCACCCCATAGCGTTCTACTCCCACTCCTTTAATGACACTGAGCAGAACTACCAAGTCTTTGACAAAGAAATGCTCAGTGTGATCCACGCACTTGAACAGTGGCACCACTACCTAGAAGGAGCCTGGCACCAATTCAAGATCTGGAATGACCACCAAAACCTCCAGTGGTTCATGCAAAAGCAGGACCTGAACTGACAACAGGCCTGGTGGGTGCAGTACCTCTCTCGCTTCGACTACAAGTGGGTACACAAGCCTGGGGCAACCATGGGAAAGGTGGATGCCCTCTCACGAACGGAAGATCACGCGGAAGGAGTCGAGAATGACAACTGGCAACAAACCCTAATGAGCCCAGAAAGGATGAGCTCCCGCACCATGAGGATAGAATTGGAAGGAGACATGATCTAAGATAGAATTTGCATAGGAACAATGAAGATGCAGGAATCCCAGGTCACCGACATGGAAGACAGAGGCTTTGGGATAACAGAGGATGGGGTATTCAAGAAAGATGGGAGGGTCTTTGCACCAGATGACAAAGGGCTTCGGATGACCATAATCATGGCACACCACGATGCCCTGGCGGCAGGACACCCAGGAAGGGAGAAGACCCTGGATCTGATACAACAGAACTATTGGTGGCTAGGAGCCAAGAAGCAGGTAGAGAACTATGTGGCATGGTGTTACACATGCCAAAAAATGAAAACTGGCAACCAACCCCCGGCTGGCAAACTCCACCCCCTCGAAATCGCACAGGCACCCTGGACGGACATATCCACAGACTTCATCACAGACCTGCCAACCTCGCAGGGCCATGACTCAGTACTAGTGGTCATAGACCGCTTCTCAAAGGAGGCAGAATTCATCCCCACAACCAAAGGAATCACAGCACTAGGAACGGCCCGGCTATACCTGCACTATATCTGGAAGCACCACAGCACCCCCCGAACCATTGTATCAGACAGAGGACCCCAGTTCGCATCCCAGGTCATGAGAGACCTATGCACGTGACTCCACATTACCCCCAAACTCTCCACAGCACATCATCCACAGACCAATGGACAGACGGAGCGCATGAACCGCAACCTCCTCCAATACCTCCACACCTTCTGCTGCGAACGATAGAACGACTGGTCTGAGTGGCTCCCCATTGCACAATTTGTGCACAACAACCACACATCCACAGCCACCAAATGCTCCCCCTTCCAGATCACCCGCACCTACCAACCCCGCCTCAGAACAGAACCCGGAATCTCCAAAGCCCCTGCAGCCGATGAACTGGCATCAAAAATAGAAACCACGCTGCAGGAAACCTGGGCGAACCTGAGCACAGCCGCCAAGAAGATGAAAAAGTCCACAGAGAACACGCGCATCCTAGCACTGGAGTACAAACCCAGCGACCTCGTACTCCTCGCTGCTGACAACCTCCGTGTCACACGTGAATCCACCTACTGGCAACAATCCACATCCACCCGGTGGTAAACATCTCACGAGTTAAACCATACAAGGACCGGCTGGAGGGCCAACCAGTCACGGACCCCAGACGGGTCCACATCACCGAAGAATGCGAGGAAGAGTACGAGGTGGATTACATCATGGATGTGCACCCAAAGGGGAAAGGATGGGAGTACCTGGTCCACTGGACCGGCTATGATGAATCGGAGCATATGTGGGAACCCAAGCAAAACCTCACCAACACTGGGGAAGCCCTAGAGGAATTCCACAAAAGAAACCTGTGCCTCAAACTATGCCATGCCTTCCTCCCCACCCCCCACCTGTTTAACCCCTACCCCAAGGACCCCACCTGGTGTGCACTCCCCTGCCGTCATCCTGAGTCTGACGCATAGAGAGGGGGTGGTGTTACGGACCGTTTCCTGCAACCCAAGTACATTTCACCTGCCAACCCTTAGCTAACCCTTGGCAGGGAAACCCCTTTTACAATACAAGCACGTTACCAGGGCTAGCACCGCCTTCACCTTCAGACTTCCACTTCTGTGGTGCAGCCATTGTTCCCATGCACGGCCCCTTCATTTCTGCGCAGTGCATGGCTGTACCATAGCCCTTTTTCATCTCCATGCTGTGCAGGGCTGTGCCACTGCCCTCATCACATTTCAGCCACTAATACACAGCCCACCGCAGCACGGTGACTCACCCTGTGACTCGCCCAGACACTAGTATGATATGCCCAATCGGGCCGCCTCTCACTCACTACTACAGTCGCTACCAAACATGTACAAACAGTAGAATAGTATATAAATCCAGGCGACTGAGCTGGAACTCCAGTTCAGTCTCTTGGACCTTTACCCCCATCATCAGGGCTCAGCCTCGCTAGCTCTTTACTCTCACCTCTAGTCCCTCCCCTCTATAAGCCCAGTTGTCAGGACTGCCTTGCGTGTCCAGGACATAGGCTATAGTTGGGTTGTTTCAGTAGGTGTGGTTGAAGTCTAGAATGTCGTGCCACGTCAGATCTTCCATAGAGCCCACCCATTCACTGAAGGGTGTTTCATCTAGAGGACAGAGAATGGGGGAGGCAGGGCATGGCTGAAATGTTCCCATTGGCTGCGGACTCCAGTGGACATTGAAATAGATTTCAAGAAAAGAGCTTCTCCTAGCTTCAGTGGCAGCCTCAAGCCTATCACTGCTGGGAGTGGGGAAATTCATAACAATATCATGCCACAAGGGGGAGATGGAGCAGTCCGTCCAATTATAGAAAGGAGGTAGGTTACCTGGAACTCTATCAGGGCTGTTGTAGAATGGGATGGGGGTTCCCATTGGCTGTGGGCTCTATCTGACATTGAAATAAGTCTCTAGGAAGGATGCCCACCTGTCATCTAGGGAATTTGTAACAATACCCTCTTGGCAAGACTGGTTCTCTGAACCAGCTTCAGATGTCAGGGTCATCCTCCCTGTCTGCATCATGGTTGGACTTGTCATCAATGACAATGGGGGAGGAGGAAGTTCCCTCATGAACATGTTCAGATGGACCAGGGCTTTGACTGCCTCCTGTTGAGCAGGCATTGGGGTGGGTAATGGGATGGAGATAATCTGAAATGGGGTTGTGGGTGGTGTTACGATTTCTTTCCTTGTTGACCCCCTACATCTTATGGTAACCTTCCATGTTGATTACTCATTGAAGCTTACTCTTTCTTTCAATGACTTCACTTTGCTTGTCATCATCGATTACTCTTATCCTTTTTCCTTTTGTTCCCTTAGCTCCTTTCTTAGCAGGTGGTCTGTGCACCCATCCCCCTAGTATATAATCCCTTGCATCACACTCATGTACTTCATACTCGATCTACACAATACAAGCATTCTTGAGTGTCACTTCATTGCAAATTTGCATGGTCGTTCCAGACCTCAAACTCGAAACAGCTACCTTCTAGGTAGTGTCACCATGTTTCTGTACAAACTCACCAAAAGGGCAAGGAGCCCACTCAGTCAATGCTCCAAGTGTGGGAGACAACTATTGTATTCACCTAACCAAAAGGGCAAGGAGCCCACTACATATGTACATTAGCTCGGTCTGATGTATCAAACAACAAAGTCATATCTCAGTCAATGCTTCAAGTGTGGGAGATGACTGAGGAGAAAGAGAGAAGGATAGAACAAACACTATATATATAAGGGCAGAGATGCGGTCGTAATCAGGTCCATTCCTCCAGACATAGCCTTGCAGTGCGTTCCTAGTCTGATTGGAAGTGGCACCACTCTGGTGAGTGGCAGGGCTGATGCAAAGGGAGGGGACCTCCACCCAAACTCTGATAGGGGTTTTGGAGTTGCCAACTCCACGTTGATGGAGTTAGTCGGAGGTGTGGACTTTGACACTTCCACTTGAGTGCAGTTGTAGGCCCATGGCGCAGACAAATTTCCAGTGCTGTTCCCTGGCTAACGCTTTAGTCAGGATGTCTGCAGTCATGTCTGCAGTGGGTACATAGCGGATCACTGCTTCTCCCTTCACTACTAAGTCATCCTGGATGAAGTGGTACTTCCACTGGATGTGTTTTGTACAAGCACAGAACTGCAGGTCCCGGGACAGGATTATCACGGCTTGGTTGTCGCAGTAGAGTACTGTCAGATTTTGTTGTGTGTGCCCTATTTCCTCAAAAAAGGTGCAGAGCCAAGCCAAGTATTGGCCTGCGGTGCTAAGTCCGATGTACTCCGACTCCATCGTGGACAGCACTACCATGCTCTGTTGCTTGCTTGACCAAGAGATGGCTCCCTGGTTGCTGATGAAAAGAAAGCCAGAGGTGGAGCATGAGTTGTCTGGGTTTTACGACCAACCTGCATCAGAATATCCATGGAAGTCCAAGTCCATAGATACCTCGTTTCTGTCATATTGGAGTTCCATGTCCAGTGTTGTGTGGATGTATCTGAGGACACATTTGACTGCTTCCCAGTGGCACGCCTTTGGGGATGTGCTGTATCGACTTAGTGTCCCCACTGTGTATGCGAGATCTGGTTGCATCCCCATTATCAGGTACATAAGGGAGCCGATGGCAGTGAGGTACAAGATTCATTTTTCTCCAATGATTATCTCTGATTGCATAGTGTTGTCCTCTGGGTCTGTGGCAGAGATGGTTGTGCCGTGAACCATCAGAGTCCACACCAGAGTGGAGTTGGCCATTCCTGTCTGTTCGAGAATGGTTTGGACATACTGTGATTGTGATAGGGAGATGGTACAGAGTTGGTGGTTTCTGCGAACCTCAATGCCGAGTATAAAGTGTGCCTCACTGAGATCGTGCATTTTGAATGAGGTGGAGAGGGTTTGCTTTATGGAGCTCATGAAGGCTCTTGAACTGGCGGCTAGGAGTAGGTCATCAACATAAACTATGAGGAAACAGACCTCGCCAGACTTATGGAGTACATATAGGCATGTCTCCACATCCAGGCATGCAAAGCCTAGTTCTCTGAGCTTCTTGTCAAGTGTCTTATTCCAAGTCTGTCCCGCCTGTTTCAGTCCATACAGTGACTTGCGGAGTTTCCAACAATGGCCAGGTTGGATTGGAATGCCTTCCGGAGGTAGGAGGTAGAGTTCCTTCTTAAGCTCACTGTTTAGGTATGCTGTGGAAACATCCATTTGGTCTAGTTCCAGGTTGTGCTTTGCAGCGAGGGAAATGATTGTTTGGACAGAGTCCAGGTTTGCGACCGGGGTGAAGACTTCCTGGTAGTCTATGCCTTCCTTTTGTGTGAATCTGTGGGCGACGATGCGGACCTTGTACCGCTCCACTTTTCCATCTTGATTCCACTTGATGTGGAATACTGGTTTGGAGGTGATCAGAGTTACTCCAGCCAGTATCAGAACAGTTTCATATACTCAGTTGCTGTTTAGGCTTGACAGTTTGTCATCTACAGCGGACCTCCAGAGCTCTGCGTCTGGTTGTGCATAAGCATCCTTTAACGTAGTTGGGAGTGCTTCCCCGGCTGTGGAGTCTGCACCTGTGAGGGCATATTTGTAGAGCTGTTTCCAGGCAGTGAAAACTCCAGGCATTTCCTCTGCATCGGACCCCATCTCTGTGTCCTCCTGTAGCACTTCCTCTACATCACGTTCCTCCTGGGAGTTTGAGTTTCCCTGTGGCTTTCTTTGTGCTTCCTCATCAAGTGTTCTTTGGTAATCTCGGTTTCAGTTTGTGGCTGTTCAGTTTTGATGACTCCAGCATACCCCTGCGATTGTTTCAGTGGTGGGTCTTTGTGGAGAAGGTGAGCACTGTTGTGGAGCTGGTGAAGGACAGAGGGATGAAGGCAGAGATGGCAGCGGAGATGGTGGAGGAGGAGATGGTGGAGAGACATCCTCTGTTTCAAGGCGGAGTTGCTCAAGTTTATCTGTTAGGGCATCCATAGTGGTGTCCACCAAAGGGGCTCCCATTGGCTTTGGTGTGCTTTCGTTTTCCTCATCAGAATCGTCATTCTCACTGGGATTTGGTTGGCTGAAACAAGTGGGGGCGAGCCCCTCCCACTGACCCTCAGAGAAGACTTGCCATGTGGCAGAGTTGGCATCAGAGATTTTTCTGGTTTCGTTGAAGTTTACATGGTGGCTGGAGATGATGGTTCTCCATTCCAGGTCAAGGAGTTTGTAGGCTTGTTGTCCATACATGTACCTGAGTAAGATGCATTTGTGACTGTGAGATCAGAACTTGCCTCCATGCTGTTCCTTTGGTATGAGGGCATATGCAGTGCAACCGAAAGGGTGGAAGAGCATGGGGTTGACCTTCTGGTTGAACAGGACCTGGTAGGGGACTTGTCTGTCGAGAGCAGTGGTCAGGGTTTGGCCTGTGATGAAGGCTGCAGCAGACATTGCATCGGACCAGAAAGACTTTAGGAGCTTGGAGTCCTCAAGTATGGCATTGCCTAGGGAGGATAGTGTTTGATTCATCCGCTCTGCTAGCCCATTTTGCTCTGGTGTGTGTGGCGCTGACGTCTTATGAATGGTTCCGTCAGTGCAGAGTTTGTGATAGAACTTTGCTCCAGTGTATTCCCCTCCTCTGTCCATCCGGAGAAACTCTGTATGGGCTTCAGAGAACTCTTCTGTTTTGATTTCTTTTCAAAAGAAGGTGTGGACATCCGTTTTCCACTGCTCATAAGTTTTTAGTATATCACTCTTGTTCTTCATGAAGTAGATCCAGGGAAAATGGGAGAAGTCGTCTATGATTAGAAGCCAGTAATGGTGTCCTTCACGGGACTGCAGAGTGATCAGATCTCCGATGTCAGAGTGGACGATTTGAAGGGGGTGAGTGGAGCGTTTTTCCATTGTGGATTCAAATGGGATCTTTTTCATTTTTTCCCATGGTGCACAATTCACAGGAGGGTTCCCCAGTTAGGGTGTCAATGCCTTGTAGCTGTCCTTGTTGGGCCATCTGTTGGATCCGCAGGATGGTGATGTGGCCCATTCGTCAGTGTAGGAGGTTTACGTCCATGGATGTCAACGCTGACTCTGGTAGTATTTCCGGTGTGGCTGCCACATGATAAAGGCCTTGCGAGTGTGTTCTGATTATGATTGGAGTTGATCCTTTTCGTACAGAGCAGGCAGACAAGTTTGCCAGAAACAGTGTTGTTAGTCTGACAGCAGACAGGCAGTGTACGGAGATAAGGGATAGTCTGAAGTCAGGTATGTGGAGGACATTGCTGAGTCATATGTTGTAGGTTTGTCCTCCAATGGTGGAGTGGAGTGCGACTGTTCCTGTTCTGACAGTGGAGGCTGTGGATTCATTTCCCAATGAGATTTGTCAGGGTGGAGACAGTGTGGAGTAGGTGGAGAACCATATGCAGTGTGGGACCATGTGCGAGGTGGCTCCAGAGTCAATAATGATCACTTCTCTTACTTTGGAGTCGGACGATGCATAGGCCTGAACGCAGTGGATTAAGTTCCTAGACACACGGGGTCTGGCTACATGTGCCTGCTCCACCCCCTGCTCCAGCAGGTCCTCTGACATATTTGCCTTTTCCTTTCCTTTTCCTCTGCCCTTCATCCCTTTGCAGAGTTCTGTGACCCACTCCTGGTAAGCATGGCAGTCTGTGGAGGAGTGCCCGGACCTTTGGTGGTGGTTGCACCATGGGCCAGAGTTTGTGTGCTTGCCAGGCTTGGTGCTGGCTTTGAGCATGGAGGTCGCTGGTCCTGTGGGGTTGAGTCACACGTCTCCGGAGGTTACATGCATCTCGATGGTGTTGAGACTTAGGCTCTTTTCCTCCACTGTGTTGACAACAGCGGAGGTGAAGGCATTCCACTCTGGAGTTTTGGGGAGTGAGTTTAGTAATACGAAGGCGAGCACCTTGGTGTTGACAGGGAAGCGGAGTCCAGTAAGCCTTGTCTCCATTATTCGGAGTGATCCGATGCGGTTGGAGATGGCAGAGGTGCCATCCCATTCAGCGGAGAAGAGGTTTTGGAAGGTGTAAATGGCAGAGGTGAGGGTGGATGACTGGTGAATGTTTACCAGTGCATCAAAAAGGGACTTGGTGGTGGTGTGTGCCTGTGTTCTCATGAGGAGTGCATCAGAGATATGGTCTTGGATGATCCCCTGGGCCTTCTCATCTTGCTCTGTCCACTTTCAGAGTTCCTCAGTGGGTGGAGAAGGCATTGCGGAGGTAGGAGGCAGAGTTTCGGGTTTGCTGGGAGTGGTGGAGGATGAGGAGGGTGTGATTGTCAGGGTGACATCGGTGCCGAGTACAACCCCCAGAACATTTTTGCGTTGGAGTTTTGCAGTTATGCACAGCCTCTATATTTCGAAGTTGCTGGTCCCTGTGAGGGTTGGGCATTTAGTGGCATTGGTGGAGGCTTGTTCCAATGACATCGCTTAAGGTGGTGGCACTCATGTAGGTGAGGCGGAGGTATGTCAGAGATGCGCGAGAGTGAGGAAGGAGATCAACAGTGTTGTTCTCACAGCCAGCCAGGGCTCATAACCTGTAAAAACTAACCAAAAGGGCAAGGAGCCCACTCAGTCAATGCTCCAAGTGTGGGAGACAACTATTGTATTCACCTAACCAAAAGGGCAAGGAGCCCACTACATATGTACATTAGCTCGGTCTGATGTATCAAACAACAAAGTCATACCTCAGTCAATGCTTCAAGTGTGGGAGATGACTGAGGAGAAAGAGAGAAGGATAGAACACACACTATATATATAAGGGTGGAGATGCGGTCATAATCAGGTCCATTCCTCCAGACATAGCCTTGCAGGGCGTTCCTAGTCCGATTGGAAGTGGCGCCACTCCAGTGAGTGGCAGGGCTGACACAAAGGGAGGGGACCTCTGCCTGAACTCCGATAGGGGTTTTGGAGTTGCCAACTCCGCATTAATGGAGTTAGTCAGAGGTGTGGACTTTGACAGTTTTGAGTGTGCAGATAACGCTCAGCATTTCCTTATTGGCAATGGGGTAGTTTCATTCTTCTGGTGTCATCGTGTGTGACATGTATGCAACTGGATGCCATTTTTGATCTTCTTCATTCAACGAGGAGAGTACTGCCCCAATGGCAAAATCCAATGCATCTGTTTCTAGTCAGAAGTGGTTAGTCATGATTGGGATATTGTTATGATTTCCCCAGACAGCCTACAAGAGGAACAGCAAGCATCTTTCTTAGAAACCTATTTCCAAGTCCACTGGTCTCTGCAACCTATGGCTGGACCCCCTGACGTCTCTCCCTCCATTTACCATCTTCCTTCCCACCTTTGCGAACTCATCGACGACCCCTTGCATGCTATGTGGCAAGATGTCCTTGACTTCAACCACGAATATCCCATGAGGCATCTGTCTTCCACTTCCACCTCAGATGACATCATTGACCTGCCTGCTGGATAGGCTATGCCCTTCACCCTTGCCTTCCTCTTTCCCTACTCCCCTTGCCCTGTCTTACTCAGTCACCTTCCCCTTGTAGTATTACCCTATACCCTCGCCTTCCTGAACGGATTTGCCTTCCCTTTTCGTTAACTTCTCCTTATAGTTAACTCATTTTCCCCAGACACATAAATACCAGCGAGTCGCATACATATCCCCTAGTTAGATCTATGCTTAACATGCCTAGAGTTTGACTCACTGCCACTGCAGTCGTTCTACTCAGTGAGACCGGACTTCTATGAGACCTCACTTCGCTCTTGAGGAAGTGCTCGACAGTTGGACTTTACACATAGCATAACAAAAGATCTAACTTGTCCCTGCCGCCCCTGCCTTTGTCGCAGAAGTGCGAGACTATTTCAAGATGTCTGGAAGAGATGAATACTGGAGCTACCAACCCCCTGAGTCTTCCAAGGAGGAAGGGGAAACCATTGAGGAAGGAATTGCCCTTGAACCCAAATACATCAAACCACCCCCGCCACGAAGAGTGTCTGGAAGACCTCCACCGCCAAACCCGCTCCTTCAACAGAGAAGATGAAGAGCACCAACTACTACTTTGCCCGCTGCCCTTGTGCTGTCCCTGGAACCACCCTCTCTCTCTACCTCACAGATTCAACCACAGAGAAATCCCTTATCCACTTCCACCTCAACCGCCCACACCCCCCCAAACCGTCACCAGAGCACCGACCCCTCCCCTCCACTTTATCACCACTCAGACTGCCCTTCAGGAAGCCCTTACCAGCCTTGACGACGTCCACCAGGCTGTTTAACAAACCTTTACCCCCACTTCCCAGAGATCCATGAATCAACCAGGATAGGCACCACTGGCCCAACTGGCCCAGTTACCCCAACAGCAGTTACAAGCAGTCCCTGTAGCACCCGCTTTGCCGAGAACTAGCAAACTAAAGGCAGGCTTACCCATTGACTTTAATGGAAAGCCAGAGAATGCCCAGAGATGGCTGCTTGCCATGAAGGCTTACTTCTATATGAACCCAGGAGTCTACAATAACAACGAGATCATGATCCTCACCTGCTTGAATAAGATGGCGGAAGGATGACTGGCTTCTTTTGCCAAGACCTGGTACCCCAAAGTGCAGGGAGCCACATGGGCTGTGTTACGATTTCCTCCGATCAACGATGATCCTCTTTCCTCAAGTCATATTTCAATGTTCGATGGTCTCCCCAACCCATGGCAGAGCCCATGGACGTTTCGCCTTCCATCTTTCATCTCCCCTCCCATCTTCATGAACTCGTCGACAACCCCTCCCACGCTACATGGCAAGATGCCCTAGACTTCGACCATGAGTACCCCATGAGGAACCCACCTTCTGGGTCCGCAGTCAACGATGTCACCGACCCACCTTCCGAATAGATTATACCCTTTGCCCTCACCTTCTTCTTTCACTTTGCCCTTTGCCCCATCTTGCTAAGTCACCTTCCTCTGATAGTATTGCCCTATGCCTCCGCCTTCCTACCTGGACTCGCCTTCCCTCCTCGTTAACTTCTCTTTATAGTTAACTCATTTCCCCAGATACATAAATACCATCGAGCTATGTACTTGTCCCCTAGTTAGATCTACGCTTAACATGCCTAGAGTTTGACTCACCAGGCGCTGCAGTCGGATAACTCAGCGAGACCTTGTTTCTACGAGATGTCACTTCGCTCTTGAGGAAGTGCTCAACAGTTGGACTTTATGCGTAGCATAACAGGCTGCATTCGAAAATGCATTCACAAACTCTTTTATTCCAGCTGGCCTACAGGAGAAAGCTAGGAATCAGCTTTACCTGATCAAGCAGATCAACTACCCCGATACTGCCGAGCATGCGCTACCCCCATATCAGAAGTGAGGCAGCTTTGACGATTTCATCACTGCATTTGAAATTGCTGTAGGGTGAAGTAAACTTAACACAGGACACGATGATGTCCTCATTGACATCCTAAACCACAGAGTCTCCACCTCCCTCACCAATATAATGGTGACGATTAACCCACAACCAACGACCTGGCAGGACTGGATCGCCAAAGCCTGGATCTTCAAACAGAACTTCATCCGAGTAAGACAACTTCGAGCCCGCTCCCAGTATATTCTCTCAGGCCGAAACTGTTATGCTACACATAAAGTCCAACTGTCAAGCACTTCCTCAGGAGCGAAGTGACGTCTCATAGAAGTCCAGGTCTCGCTGAGTGAATGACTGCAGCGGCGAGTGAGTCAAACTCTAGGTGTGTTAAGCATAGATCTAACTAGGGAACAAGTACAGAGCTTGCAGGTATTCATGTGTCTGGGGAAACAAGCTAGCTATAAGGAGAAGCTAATGAGGAGGGAAGGCAAGTCCTTTAGGAAGGCGAGGGCATGGGGCAATACTATCAGAGGAAGGCGAATGAGTAAGACAGGGCCAAGGGCAAAGAGGAAGAGGAAGGCGAGGGCAAAGGGTATGGCCTATTCGGAAGGCAGGTCGATGACGTTGTCGACTGCGGAGGAGGAGGGCAGATTCCTCATGGGATACTCGTGGTTGAAGTCCAGGGCATCTTGCCACGTAGCATGGGAGGGGTCGGCAACGAGGTTGCAAAGGTGGGATGGGAGGTGGTAAATGGAGGGGGAGACATCCACAGGTCCAGCCATGGGTTAGGGGGACCATCAAACATTGAAGTATGATTCGAGAAAGGAGGAATGTCACTGCTCAGGGGAAATCGTAACAGAAACTACTCCAGGAACGAGCAATCTACCGACCCAAATGCCATGGATATTGATGTCGCCTGGCTCTCTCCCATTCAGCAAGCCGAGCACATGAAGAACAACAAGTGCTTCATCTGCCACCAGACAGATTGCAGGTCAACAAATCACAAAGGAGGACAGAGGCTGGGAACCTCAAGCAAACCCCTACAGAAGGTTAGAAAGACGGAAACCTCTCCCATAAAGGATTATCTAGGAACCCTTCCATTCACTTAAGATGAGATTCTTTGGACGATGAAGATGGCATTTGGAGGAAATCCTGACAAAGAGCAAATGATCAATCATGCCGAAATGACTGCCGACCATAAGGGTTTTGGCTGGGGAGGGCTTTAGCTATGTCAGGCTCTCCTTCTCCTGTACTTGTATCCAGTTGTACCACTAAAGCAATCAAAGTCCCCATTACTCTGGAACAAGACGGCAAAATCGTAGACACCCTGGCCCTGATTGACAGCGGCACCACCTCCTCTTTTATCAATAAGGACTTGGTGCAAAAGACTAAATGGAAAACCAAACAACTCCCTTCTCCCTTGCTGGCATGAAACATTGACGGAACCCTTAACATGGCTGGGATGGTCAGAGAAATGGTCAACATCCACTTAATCATTGACAACCATGAAGAAACGATGATGTGCTACGTCATCGCCTGTGGAAAGGACCCCTTCATCTTAGGAATGGACTAGCTAAGAAAGTGAAACCCAACCATTGTTACAAAAACACTACACTTTGTGGACTTAGCCAAAAAGTCACCACATTTACCCCTATCCAGAACAAGGAACTCCAGATGATCTCCAACAGACTTACCCCATCTCCAGACTACAGATAGATCTACCAACGGTCACTACACGTATCACTTCTGCAACATATTGCAGCTCCGCTACATGTCTTGCCAACTCTGGCGTTTGGACCACATCGGAGATCCCGGAGTCGGAGCAGAGGTTTTGGACTTGACATAGTTTTACTTTAGTCTCACCAGAATATTGGTAGCTTATAGCACAATACTTGCATAGTTGTAGTTTACTATTTATACAGGTAGCTACAGTGACAAAGCCTTAGCTTTGTCCATTTGTTAGATTGGTAGCCCTTATAGTGGTACCTTGCAATTAAGGCTAGCTCCTTGGTTTCACCTTGCCAGTACTTGTGTGGTGGTACTGCAAGTGTAGTCGCACCCGAGTGGATAAATATCTGGTCAGCCCTAATAAGGTTGTTCCAGTAACAACCATTGACTGGGCGGCTCAGAAAATGGAATTATCCCTGGACCCAATGTGGGTTCGCAGGAG
>JBBPKP010000367.1:0-13633 GCA_038089335.1 Boletellus aff. obscurococcineus | reverse complement strand
TAGCCGACATGTATTCCTTAGCTAGATCTACGTTTAGCAACGTAACTCTTCTCACTCCGAGTGTGTTGGCATCGCTCGAGACCCCGGACCTCTATCAGACTTCGTGTCGCTGCTGAAGGACATGCTCAACAGTGAGATCGTTTACGTCGACGTAACAAAAGATCTAGCTCGTCCTGACACCCCTGCTTTCCAGCAGAAGGGCTCTACTAAAAGAACAACACGTTGTACGGACTACGGCAAGAAGAGTCTTCTGACTCCGAAAGCTCTGAGCACTCGAATCGCTCCTCGCATTCTGAATACCTATCCCCATCCCCCGCCCCGGCAAGAAGGGAACGTCCTCAACTAAACCCTCGACGAAGGAGAAGCCCCTCCATCTCCCTACCCGCTCCACCAGTCCTTTCCATCACCCCCCCCACCCGTAGACACTCCTCGAATCTTTTTAGAAACGAACCCTCTATCCGAAGTACCCACCCCTTTAACTGCCGTACCACTCACATTACCCGCACCCTTGCCGCTGCCCGCCATTGCCGAACCAAACCCTTCTGAGCCCTCCCAGAGTGATTCAGAAATGGACTTAGTCGTCCCGCCCATATTCAAAGCCCGACAAACTGAACTAAAGGCCGGACTGCCCAACGACTTCAATGGAGAACCGAAGACAGCCAACCGATGGATCTTGGCGATGATCGCCTACTTTGAAATGAATGAGATGCTTTACAACACCGACACAGAAAAGATCCTTACCTGCCTGAATAAAATGAATACCGACAGGGCCGCCGTTTTTGCGGAAACCTGGTACCCCAAAGTAGCTGGGGCAACTTTCGAACAATTCAAGACGGCTTTCGAAGCGTCTTTCATACCAGTTGGGCTGAAAGAGATCGCCCGGAATGAATTATACAACATCAAGCAGGCGGACTATCCAGACCCTAGGGAATGAAACCCCTTAAGGAAGCACCTCGGAGACTTTGATAGGTTATCGCCGCGTTTGAGATTGCGGCTGGACGCAGTGGCCTAGACACCGGTCACGACGAGATTCTAATCGACCTCCTAAGAAAGGGGGTACACTTCAGACTGGCGCAAATGATGGTCACCATCAACCCCCAGCCAACTACGTGGAAGGCTTGGGTCACGCAAGCGCGAAACTTCGAGCAGAACGCTATCAGACTGGACCAACTCAGAAATAGCAAAGGCTACTACGTCCCCGGAGGATCCTCCACCCCTAAGCGAGACCCCAACGCCATGGATGTAGACGCCGTCCGACTTTCCCCCGAACAGCGGGCGGAATGTTTTCGGAAGAACCTCTGCTTCGTTTGCAAAAAACCGGGCTGCCGCTCTTCCAACCATCAAAAGGAGAAAGGCAAAACACCCGCTAGAGCCAGGGTCACCCAAACCGACCCCCTTGATAGTTACGCCTCCGCCTCCAAGTACACCAGAGAAGAATTGGCTAAGGTGTTGGATGTCGCTCTCTCTCCCGGTGAAGACGAGCTGCAGAGCGCCGCTGCCGAGGTAAGGAGGGTTGCGGTGGAACAGGGTTTTGCCTGGGGAGAGAAGTAGTAACGTCTTCCTCTCCTGAACGAATCGCCAGTGTAATTGTATCTAAAGACGACCCCAGATCTATGAGAATTTCTGTGACCCTGTCTTATCCTGGCAAGAAAACCGTTACAACCCTGGCTCTCATTGACAGCGGGGCAACCAAAAGCTTTATCAACCGCACCACCCTGATCAGCGGAGGGTGGACCCCTCACCGATTAAAAACCCCCCTGGTCGCTAAGAATATAGACGGCACACCAAATCAAGCCGGACTGATCCGACACTATGTTCCCCTAATAGTCTATTGCAGAGGAATCAAAGAACGACGAAACTTCTATGTGATAAACGCCGCAAAGGACCCCATCATCCTAGGAATTGATTGGCTCCAGAAACACAACCCACGAATTGACTGGACCAAGCGAGAGGTGTCTCTCTCGGAAGAACCCATCCAACAACAGCTCGCCAACGACGACGACCACCCCTATCTCCTCCGATATCTACGAATGCATCATGACAATGACGCCGACCTATCCCTGCAAAAGACCACCCTCTCCACCACTATTGCTCAAGGAGAGAAGCGGCCCGAAGAACCCCTCCCCCCTGTCTGTCAGGATTTTGAACACATCTTTCAGGAACCACCTCCAGGGACCCTCCCCCCGGAGAGAAAGTTTGACCATGAAATCGTTCTAACCGATGCCTTCGTCCCGAAAGTAGCGAAAATCTACCCGCTCAACCCTAAGGAAACCATGGCATGTGAGGAATTTGTCAACGAACACCTAGCCTCGGGGAAGATCATCCGTTCTAAATCTCCTCAGGCAGCCCCTTTTTTCTTCGTAGCAAAAAAAGACGGATCCCTCCGCCCATGCCAAGACTATAGATACGTCAACTCGTTCACAGTTAAGAACACCTACCCGCTACCCCTGATATCTGAGTTGGTGGACAAAGTCAAGGGATCGACCATTTTCACCAAGATGGACATCCATTGGGGATATAATAATGTGCGGATTAAACCCGAAGACCGATGGAAGGCCGCTTTCATCACTCCGATGGGCCTCTTTGAACCTACAATAATGTTTTTCGGACTCTCCGGTTCCCCCCCGACTTTCCAAGCGCTAATGGACGATGTCTTTCGAGATTTCATCGCAGAAGGATGGTTAATCATCTACATGGACGATATCCTCATCCATTCCGTCACTCAAATTGAACACGATAAATGAACGAGAAAAGTACTCCAGCGACTGTCCGACCACCAATTCTACCTGAAACCGTCTAAATGTTTCTTTTCCGTCAAGGAAGTAGAATTCCTCGGGATTATCCTCCGACCCGGGGAGATCGCCCTTGATCCGGGGAAGCTCAAGGCAATCGATGAGTGGACCATCCCCTGATCTGTCAAAGACGTCCGCTCTTTCCT
Source organism: Boletellus aff. obscurococcineus (assembly GCA_038089335.1). Lineage (NCBI taxonomy): Eukaryota > Fungi > Basidiomycota > Agaricomycetes > Boletales > Boletaceae > Boletellus > Boletellus aff. obscurococcineus. The sequence continues at coordinate 10,695 of JBBPKP010000367.1, read as the reverse complement.
TGGATTCTGCAACTTTTATCGAAAGTTTATTCCCGGATTCTCTGACATCGCCTTACCCCTAAACTCTCTCACCAGGAAAGGCACACTGTGGAACTGGACTCCTGCCTGTGATAAGGCTTTCTCGACCCTAAGAGATGCATTTCGTTCCAAACCTGTCCTTCGGCTCCCCGATAACTCCGCCCCTTTCTGGGTCATGACCGATGCCTCCTTAGGGGACTGTGGCGCTGTGCTCATGCAGAAAGACACCAATGGCGATCTCCATCCATGCACCTATTTTTCTAAGACCTTCTCTCCGGAAGAGCGCAACTACGACATTTACAATCAAGAACTCCTGGCAGTCATTCGCGCTCTGGAGGAGTGGCGACATCACCTCACGGGTACCGCTCACCCAGTTACCATCTACACGGACCATAAAAATCTTAGCTACTTCAAATCCCCACACCAATTGTCTCGCAGACAATCCCGATGGATGCTTTTCCTGATGGATTTTGACCTAATCTTCCACCATCTCCCAGGATCGGCAATGGGACCGGCTGATGCGTTATCCCGCCTTCATCTCCCTGATACCTCCTCCGATAACCAGGATCTGGTCCTTCTCACCCCTGCGGCCATAGTACGAACCATCGACCTGGCCTTGAAGGAACGCATCGCCTCTTCCTCTCGCACCGATGACTTTGTCGCTTCGGCCCTCAACAACCTAACCGCCCCCTCTACGTCACGACTTTTCGCCCAGGCACAGGATTGGCGATACTCCGACGACCTTCTCTATTACCAAAACCAGCTGTACATTCCCCCTGACTCTCGCTCCCAACTTGTAACCTCTATCCACGAGTCCACCGCCAGGGGCCACGCCGGCTATTTCCGACTCCTCTCCCTTTTACGGCAGGATTATTGGTGGCCGGGCATGGCCGCTTTCGTCAGAAATTTCATCAAAGGCTGTGCCATATGTCAGCAGAACAAAGTCATCACCCACCTGACCACGCCGGGCCTATCTCCAATCCCCACCGACGCCACCTGTCCCTTCCAGCAGATCTCAATGGATTTTACGTCTGGACTTCCCACGGTGAATGATTTCAATGCTATTCTGGTCGTGGTCGACCATGGGCTTACAAAGGGGGTAATCCTTATCCCGACGAACGTAAACGCCAACGCCGCCGAAACTGCGAAATTATTTTTCTCTCACGTCTTTCCCCAATTTGGTTTACACGATAAGGTCATCTCCAACCGAGGACCTCAGTTCACCTCCGCATTTGCCCGGGAACTCGCTAGACTCCTGGACTACAACGTCGCCCTCTCCACTGCCTACCACCCACAAACCGACAGAGAAACAGAATGGGTAAACCAGGAGGTTGCCACGTATTTGAAAATGTTTTGCCAAGCCAACCCGGCATCTTGGCCCGACCTCTTGCCGATGGCAGAGTTCTCACATAATGCCCTCACCCATTCCGTAACAAAGAAGTCACCATTTTCCCTTATGATGGGCTACGAACCCCGAGCCTATCCCCCAATAGGGAAGACGTTCATCCCTGCCTTGACGGAATGACTAACCATTCTGGACAACGCGAGGAAAGATGCCATAGCTGCACACCACCTCGCCCAACAAGAGATGGCGCAGCGAAAGAAAGGCAAGCCTCCGTCATGGAAGACAGGAACTAAAGTTTGGCTGGACGCGTCGAACCTAAAGCTAACCCATTCCTTCCCCAAACTCGCCCCTCGACGACTTGGCCCTTTCGAGATCGAAAAAGTCCTCTCCCCCCTTACATACCGATTACGGCTCCCTTCTTCTTGGAAGATCCACCCGAACTTCCACGCCTCCCTACTCTATCCTTATACGGAAACCGATGAACATGGCCCCAACTTCCTCCGACCTCCGCCCGATGTGGTAAACGACGAAGAAGTCTACGAAGTCGAAGGCATCTTAGCTCATCGTGGTTCACCTACCCGTCGGGAATACCTCATCAAATGGCGGGGCTACCCTTCCTCCGAGAATACGTGGGAACCGGAACAGAACTTAACCAGCTCTTCGGCCCTTTTACGACTATATAAGTCCTCCCGACCACAGCACTTCCCCATTCGTCGCACCACCGACACCGCCTTACCCCCACTACCCATCCACCCATATTCTCATCATGCCCTCCACCACCATCACCATCACCGCCCCTGCCCTAATCATCCTACTCGTAACGCTGGGTACACTCTACCTGGCATACCACCTCGTAGGGCAGTTTATGGAGAGGCATGTAATAAGGGTAGTGTACAGTGTGATGGAGAGGACGGCGGGGACGGTGGAGGTCACCCGGTTCCAAGACGGGCACGAGAATTATGTCACGACAACCGGAGGAGGGAGGTCAAAGGCCTGGTGCTGGGAAATCAACCTTTCCCCGAACGGGCCATGGGAACACAACAATTACATCAATCCCATCCCAGCCCAGGCCGGCGGCGACCGGTGGCCGGATCAGGCTTAGGAGGCGAGGGAGGAACGCAGAAAGAAAAATATAATGCTGTGTTGTCCCTTTTAAAAAGCGAGATTGGCCTTACCCCCTCAAGATGGATTTCCCCGTCGTCACTAAAACCATCATCTACGAGTTTAAACTTGCCCCAGGACAACATCACTGGAACTCTAACCCCCAGCAATCCGGACCAGGAACTTGCGCCAACCCCAAAGGGACTCACGACGCTTTGGGCTACCCGCCCCACCTTGAACAGTTCTGGGAGAGAATTGAACTCGAAAGGGAGCTTGCTGCCGAAATTGCCGCACGATGACTGCCCAGTACTGGAGCAGAGAACGTTGGAATAGGCAAACCCCTCTCCATCGCCAATACTATTTAAGAACTGCCTGGTTTGACGACATTTTTGGTTTCTTCGAAGACTCCCCCATCCTCATCCGACAACGAGTTCCTCCTTCCCTCGACACTCTAGTTGACCTGATCGCCCCCTTTCCCATCCCCAGACACGTACAACTCTCGTGGAACACCCAGTGGGTGTTGCAGATCCTCTCGTTCCCCTGGAACAACCCCCCTGATCGCCCACTTGTCATCACTCGTGACCTTCTTGTGTGGGTCCCATCCCCGTTATATCACCTGATTGTAGCAATGAACCTTCCTTCCCGACGAAACCCCATCCCCTTACGACTTGATTCCTTCCCTCCTTTCCATAAACGCGAATTCATTTTTGACATCATCTCATCCCCGGCCCTCCTTGCTCATATCCTTTTCCTTCCGGCGGTCACCGAACACAGGATCACTCGGCGAGCCATTGACTTGGCTGTCGCCCACCTGGACCTTACCCGACTCATTCTCGCTGTAGCCGACCACCCTGACCGAAGAGATACTATTGCAGAGGATGAAGGCTTCGAACGCACCCTTGAATGGGTTGCCTCTGGAAGGGAGGTCACCTTCTATGGGCTCCTTTCTGTTGGGATCGTCAATATCATCAACGAATTACCCTACAACCTACTGTATCCTCTCTTCCGATACTGCCTCGCACTCTTCACCCCCCGAGAACACGCCCGTTATCTCAACTTCCCCGACCCCATCCCCACGGCCAACCCGACACCACCCGACGTTCCCCTCGCCCTGCCTACTGTACAATGCCATCCGTCTTCGACGCTCCAACGCCCCTTCTCCAGACTCGAGAGGCCACTCCCTTGCATCCCCCCAAACCACCCATTGGCAAGAGAGGCTAGAAACTCCCCCCTCTGTGGAGGGTGCAATGAACCCCTCTCTCCAACCCATCGTTGCCCTGACGAGTTGGATCCCGACCCTATCCCCTGCCTCGAGTGCTCTTCCCCCGCTCACTCCCACACCGCCTGTCCCGAGTACGCTTGCCCCAACTGCCAACTCCCCCGCCCCATGCATCCCCAGCACGAATGCCCCGAGCTGGTTTGTCCAAACTGTTACGGCTGGGGGCATACTCAGGGAAATTGTACCAATCCCCGACATCTCTCCCCCACTCACCCTGGACCCTTCTGCGACAGGTGCTACCTACCAGGGCATACTGGAGTCAGATGCACTCGGCGACTTTTCGTGGCACCCAGACCCTCCCCCCTCCGTCGACAACTCTCCCCCGATTCCTTCGACAACGATGACTCCTCTCATCACACTCCAACACCCCCATCCTCACCCATGGCTGGCCCGTCCCGAGTGGATGGAAGGCCCCCTTCCCCCAGACACTCCCCCGCCCGCCCCCCTTTTGTTGATGAATGAGTGGCCTTGGGAGCTTGAATCGGTGTTTCAAGCCTGGCAGGGGGGTAATGTTACGTTTTCTTCCCTCTCTCTCGATCCCCTCTTCTCAACCGTGTACTATCGCCTGGTGGACGACCACCAGGGAATCCTCATTCCTCCCCTCGTGTACGGACGGCAAGGCCCGTCAGACCCTCAGTAGTGGATCTATTGTCCTCTCTATATGGTAACCATTGTTCTCTCTAAACAGACTACTCCTTTGTTCTCCTAATCTGGTAGCCATTGTTCTCCCAGATCGTCCCCCCCCATTTCCCCCTATAAATACCCATTGTAGCCGATCTGTATTCCTTAGCTAGATCTACGTTTAACCACGTAACTCTTCTCACTCCGAGTGTGTTGGCATCACTCGAGACCCCCAGACCTCTATCAGACCTCGTGTCGCTGCTGAAGGACACGCTCGACAGTGAGATCGTTTACGTCGACGTAACACACTTGTCTCTGCCTATAATCCGATCTAAGTGACTTGCACTGGATAAGGAGCCCATCCCTTGTTCTATGGGTTGTGCTCTGCACTTTTATGGCTGCCGATGTGCCTAGACCTTCCATCAAAGGTCCCTATGTGGTGTAGGGGTAAAGTGTTCACATCTTGCACCGCTTACTTCCTTGCTGTTTACCCATTGGGTCCTCCATTCTTTTTCTAGTTGGCTATCCAAGCCTGTATCCCCTCACCAAGGTCTTCTAGACCTGTACAAACCTTTCTCAGGTTTCCTGAACCCTTAACCCTGTGTCTGAATCCATTGCAGATACCCTCTAGTTGTCCTGCTATGGCTCCTCATTGCCCATGGCTGTGTTCCAGACTGGCTCTATCTGTTACACACCAATTCCTGCAACCTAGGACTAACTGATGGACAATCTAACTCTAGTATGTTTCACCTGCTAACCCTTAGCTAACCCTTGGCAGGGAAACCCCTTTATGATATAAGTACATTACCAGGGCCAGTGCTGCCTTCACCTTCAGACTTCTATTTCTGTGGCACAGCCATTGTTACCATGCACAGCCTCTTCATCTCCATCCTGTGTATAGCTATACCATAACTCCCTTTCATCTCTGTGCTGTGCAGGGCTGTGCCACTGCCCCCATCACATTTCAGCCACTGATGCACAGCCCACAGCCTTGCACAGCATGGTGACTCACCATATGACTCACACAGACACTGGTATGATACGCCCAATTGGGCTGCCTCTCACTTACTGCTACAGTCACTACCAAACATGTACAAACAGTAGAATAGTATATAAACCTGGGCAACTGAGCTGGAACCCCAGTTCAGTCTCTTGGACCTCTACCATCATCATCAGGGCTCTATTACCGGAACAACCTTATTAGGGCTGACTAGAGGTTTATCCACTTGGGCATGACTACACTTGCAGTACCACCACACAAGTACTGGCAAGGTAAGACCAAGGAGCTAGCCTTAATTGCAAGATACCACTATAAGGGCTACCAATACAACAAATGGACAAAGCTAAGGCTTTGTCACTGTAGCTACCTATATAAATAGTGAACCGAGTCTCTAAGGTTATTATGCTATAGGCTACCAGTGTTCCAGTGTAACTAAAGTCAAACCCGTGTCAAGTCCGAAACCTCCGATCCAACTCTGGGGTCTCTGAGGCAATCCAAAACACTGGAGTTTTCGAGACATGTAGTGGAGTTGCGACATGTTATGAAAGTGATACTTGTAGTGACAGTGGTAGATCTATCTGAAGTATGGAGATGGGGTAAGTCCATCGGAGATGGTCTGGAGTTCCTTGTTCTGGATAGGGGTAAGTGCAGTGACTTTTGGCTAAGTCCACAAAGTGTAGTGTTTTTGTAACACTACCCCCTCTCTAGATTTTGTTTCTCCAGACAAAATTATGATCCTGCTTCCCAGTCCAGCTGAGTCACATTTTCATCCCCTGAGAAATCAATAGAATAGTCTGTGAATAGGAGTATGAAATCCAAGGTGGAGATCCCTCTAAGTTTTTAAGGGGTAGAGGGATTTTTGGAGTGGAAGGTGGAGATGGCCTCTGGAGTGTGGCGGAGATGCTCTGCTGGCTCCCAAGTGTGGTCCAATTCCTCCCAACCCTTCCAGTGGACTAGGTACTCCAATTTTCCCTTTTTCATTCATGATCCCACCATGTATTCTACCTCGTACTCCACTTCTCCGTCCCTTACTTCGATCGCATCTGGGTAGATAGAAGGTTGCCCAGGGAGAGTCTCTTTATATGGTTTTACCTGGGAGACATTGATGGTGGGATGGATGCAAGTGGAGTAGGGCAGGACTATTTCTACAGCATTCAGGAGCACCCTTTTGATTTTGTAAGGTCCGATCTATTTCTGCGTAAGCTTCCTAGATGTGTACAGTAACTTCAAGTTCTCCATAGAAAGCCATATATGGTCTCTGACATTATACTCCAGAGTGTCAGACCTTTTGGAATCAGCTTTTTTCTTCATTTTTTCTCATGCTCCCTCCAGCACCTTCATGACTTCTTCATGACTTTTTCGTAGATCTCAGCCCAACTCCCCTTCAACCCCCTTCACCTTCCCTTCAAACCCCAGACGTGGTTGGTAGTTCCATGTAACTCCAAAAGAAGTTTCTCTGGTAGTGGAAGTCAGAGCAAAGTTGTGCTGGAACTGCACCAGTTTGATCCACTTGGCCCATTCTTCTTATTTCTTTACTATGTAGTTCCAGAGATATTGCATCAGCTCCCTATTAATCCATTCCATTTGACCATCTGTCTGTGGGTGGTAGGTGGTAGAGATTTTCTGTGAGATCCCCAAGAGTCTACATAAATTACTAGTAAAGTCCGATATAAACTGCAGACCCCAGTCGGAAATGACTGAAGTAGGGAGTCCGTATATACACCATACATTATCTCTAAATAATTTAGCTAGGTCTAAGGATGAAATCATTTTTTGGCACAGAATGAATACCACTTCTTTTGAAAATCTGTCTATAACTACACAAATACTGTCTGCTCTGTTTGATTCCAGAAGTTTGGTAATAAAGTCTATAGAAATGTCCTTCCAAGGGTGTTCCAGAGTTGGGAGCAGAAGAAGTTTTCCTGCCAGAGGTCTTTGTGTGTCCTTGGTTCTAGTGCATGTTTGGCATGCATTGATGTATTCCTTTACTCTGGTGGTAACTCTGGGCCAAGTGAAATGTTGTGTAAGTAAATGTACAGTACGGGCTTGTCCTGCATGTCCTGCAATTGGAGAGTCATGACATATATTAAGTAATTCTATTCTAAGTGCCTCTGGCATGAAGACTTTATTTTTCTTATTTCTAAATATTTTCTTGTCTGTATCATAGATGAAGCCATCTATTTTTTCGTTTTTTATTTTTTCTGATTCTTTTTGTATTTTATCATAAAAGGGGAAAGATATAGTAAGTCTGTTTACAAAAACAGTTTCTAGAAGGACAGTAATGTTTGTATTATGGTTTTCTACCACATCTCCATGGTCCAGCCTCTAAGACAGCACATCCACTCTTCTGTTGGCAGAGTCAGGCTTGTACTTAATTATATAATTGTACTCCATAAGCATGGCATGCCAATGAGCTTGGTGGGGAGACAGCATCTGCAGTTTTTTCCAATATTTGAGATTCTTGTGGTCAGTCCAAATCTCAAATAATTCCTTTCCGATTAAATAATGGCACCATTCTGCCAGGGTGTGGGCTACTGCTAGTAGTTCCTTATCGTATATAGGGTAGTTCCACTCTGTGGAGTTGAAGGAATGTGAGATAAATGCAGCAGGCCACCAAAGTCTGTCATCTCTGAGCATGGAGAGTACTCCTCCAGTCATGACCTCTGATGTGTCAGTTTCTACATGCATCTCCTTCTCCAGATTGGGATATGCCAGCATAGAGGGATGCTGGAACTCTGCCTTTAAGTCGGTGAAGGCCTTTTGCTGAGCGTCCCCCCAGCAGAACGGCATATCCTTCTTAGTGAGGTCATTTAACGGGCAAGTGATGTCCGCAAAATTTGGAATAAATCTTCTATAGTAGTTACAAAGTCTGAGGAACCCCTGAACCTGTTTGAGACAGGTTGGAGCAGGCCAATCCAACACCCCCTGCACCTTTTTACCTTGCATCTCCACCCCCTCTCTAGAAATGACCATTCTGAGAAAGTCCACCTTCTCCTTTTTGAAGTGACACTTCTCCAGTTTTACATATAGATTGTTTTCTCAGAAGCAGTGGAGTACCTTTCTAACTACAGTCTGATGCTCCTCTCTAGTCTTTCCCTTCGTAAATACCATACAGTCATCCATGAAAATAATTATGGTTGTGTACATGTCATTAAATATGTTGTTTACCATATTTTGGAAGGTGGACAGGGAATTTGTCTGTCTGAAATACATGACTAGGGGCTTGAAAGCTCTGATCGGAGTTATGAAAGCTGCCTTCCATTCATCTCCTTCTTTCATATGAATATTATTACAACCCCATCTAAGGTCCATGGTAGTGAATAAGTCCACACCCTTTAGGCAATCTATTAGTTGCAAAATTAAAGGAAGCAGGTAAGCATTTTTTATAGTGCCCTCATTTAGATATCTATAGTCCATGATGAGGCACTTTTTTCCATCTTTTTTCGGAATAAAAAATACCAGAGATGTCTGTGGAGATTTAGAGGGGCAGATGTACCCCTTCTTCAACTCCTTTTCAATAAAGGTCTGGACCTCCACCATCTCTGACTCCAATAGGGGGATCACCCTACCCTTCTTAGAAACGAAGTCTGGCTTGAGGTCGATCACATGATCCCATGGCTTCCGGACCAGCATCTGCTCAGACTCCTGCTCCGAAAATATGTTCAGGAACTCATGGTACTACAGAGGTACCTTCTCTATAAGCTCCAGTTCGATACTCCGAGCAGAGAAAGTAGGGGGCAGCTGTGTCTGCTGCAATACTTTACAATACGATGTGCAATGGGTGAATTTCAATTCTCCTGTTACCCAGTCAATTTCAGGGTTATGACGTTCCAGCCAGTCATACCCAATAAAAATGGAATGTATCCTGAGAATAGTGACATAGGTGTCAACATATTCCGAATGATTATTAATGTCAATAAATATTGAAACCTTATGTGTGATAGTGCCCATTACTCCTTTAGAGCCATCGGCATTTACTACCTTGATAGGTTTCGAAATAGGGATCATCAAGAAATTATGCTTTTTACAAAAGTCCAAATCAATGAATGTATTGGAGGCCCTGGAGTCAAGCAGGGCCTTAAGTCTGACAGAGGACCAACTGCTGCCTGTCCGATACCAGACTCTGACCTAAAGTGACAATTGGCCACCCATTGATCCAGAGTTAGGCCTCCAATTTTTTTAAATTGTAGGGGGATTATACCTGAATGTGTTGACTCTGTGCCTTGCAAGGGAATTAAGCACACTATATTTTAATTCCAGTGCCGCACCATTCAAGTTGGTTGCCCTTTCGGAATCGCAAGAAATTATATTACAGGTGCCTACAGCACTATCAGTCCAAGTCAAGCACATATTTACTTCCGGCTCAGGGAGACCCCCATCATCTCCGAGCCTTCTCATTTTAAAGAGTCCACCACTTTTTGTTTGGCTTCAGCAGCCAACTGATCCCTCCAATATGCCTCTGCCTCCTCTGAAACATACTCCTGCTGCAAAGTTTTTGCTGGGGTCTGCAGAGGGGGGCAGAATTGCCAGAGATCTGCAGAGTTAGGTTGAGGAGCATCCTCTCGCTCCACAACTTCCATGGAGATGTATTACTCATACTCCGAATCCCATAGCTGGCAGATGGTGACTTTTTAATTGACCTTTTTATTAGGGCAATTGCGTTTGAAGTGGCCCTGCTGTCCACATAGAAAACAGGAGCTGTGAGGGGTGATGGCAGAGATGTCCATTGGGGCTCCATGCCCTGGTTGGACATCTGTAGGGGTGAATCAGTATTGCGGGCTCGAAGACCCTGAAGGTCAGGATGAGGTGGAGGGAGTCAGCAGAGGGCAGTGGAGTGGAGCAGAACTGTGCAGAGGAAGTTGGAGGGGTGCTCCATGCTCCATTGTGATGCATTTGAAGTTATGGCCCACCTTTCCATAGGCATCATAGAGTGCTTTGAAGTCTCCCTCCTTCACTGCCATGTATAGCTCCGTTTGGTAGTAAATCCAGTAGTCGATTGCTTTTTTGAGGAGATGGAATCCTTCCTCCACTGTAACCTTTGCCTCCTGTTATAGGACCATGAATCGCTGGAGGAAAGTGTCAACTGGTTTGCCATTTTGTTGAAGGGAAATTAGCTTTTTGTAGGACTCTTGCATTAGAACTTCGATGCAGAAATGTCCCATGATTAGTTGCTGAAATGCTGGCCAATCCAGCCATGCTCTTAGTGAAGCAACCACTAAACCCTAAACCCTCAAGGCTAGGGCCGTAGCGCTCTGATATCCTACTACTGAGTAGCTAGTGGGTACAAAGCCTTACCCTGGGCAAGGCTAGGGAGTATTAGACCCTAGTGTT